>CAIGQQ010034560.1:1323826-1342846 GCA_903798035.1 Danio albolineatus | reverse complement strand
ATATATATATATATGTATGAATCCACTCACCGGCCACTTTATTAGGTACACTTTACTAGTTCCGGCTTGGACCCCCTTTTGCTTTCAGAACTGCTTTAATCCTTCGTGGCAGAGGTTTAACAGGGTACTGGAAATATTCCTCAGAGATTTTGGTCCATATTGACATGATAGCATCACACAGTTGCTGCAGATTTGTCAGACTCATCAGACCAGGCAACGTTTCTCCAATCTTCTACTGTCCAGTGTTGGTGAGCCTGTGTGAATTGTAGCCTCAGTTTCCTGTTCTTAGCTGACAGGAGCGGCACCCGGTGTGGTCTTCTGCTGCTGTAGCCTATCTGCCTCAAGGTTGGCCGTGTTGTGTGTTCAGAGATGCTCTTCTGCAGACCTCGGTTGTATCGAGTGGGTATTTGAGTTACTGTTGTCTTTCTATCCGGTGGAAAAGTCTGGCCATTCTCCTCTGACCTCTGGCATCAACAAGGCATCTGCGCCCACAGAACTGCAGCTCACTGGATATTTTGTATGTCTCGGACCATCCTCTGTAAACCCTAGAGATGGTTGGGCGTGAAAATCCCAGTAGATCAGCAGTTTCTGAAATACTCAAACAAGCCCGTCTGGCAAAGCCACTTAAAAGTAAATTAAATCACCTTTCTTCCTTATTCTGATGCTCAGATTGAACTGCAGCAGATCGTCTTGATCATGTCTACATGCCTAAATGCATTGAGGTGCTGCCATGTGATTGGCTGATTAGAAATTTGTGTTTTCTGGTACAATTATCTTTAAAAAACAATTCTCATACCGTGAAATTACATTTTAGTCATATTGTCCAACCCTACTTTGAGAAAAAGGTGTTTGCTTTTTTTTCTTTCATCAAAAGTGTACTTGTCCTTATCTAAGAAAGCAGAAAAGTGTAAGATTACATTTCTGTGTGTGATTGTAATCTGGTAGACTCCTAGTGTTTGATAAATGTCATTCTGCCACATGAAGCTTGTCCTCCAGACTGTTGTGAATTTTTTTCAAAGGCTGGTTTGGGTGAACTATTCATAATTAGAGATCTGCAACTACTTACATGTACATAAATACAAATATATTGTATTATTTTCTATATTTACGAACTTTTTGGGACCCCTTGAAAATGAGATCTCATGATGCTATCCGGTTTAATAAATTCAAATAAAAATATTCATTTATTACTTGCGTTCAAAACATGTGCACTTCATTACATCTACCTTGGAGGTATTTGAACACATTACGGGTTTGAGCAGAACGTAACAGATTGCCATTTTTATTTTATTTTACAAACATAAAATCAGAATATCTTCATGACATTGTTTTGGATGAGAAGTCTGTCCTAATGTCTGACCCTCGGTTGACATGGGTTCACTTCCTTCTCATTAAGTTTCCCTGCCTCATAAACAAAAAAAAACAGGTGATATCGAATACAAGACTTTGTTTCCATCACCCAAATATTCCTCATAGCAAGAAACCGGTTGTAATTTAAGACTACCAGGAAATCAGTTTTCAGTCTGTTGAGCTGCACAGAAGACCAGGAGTCAAACTGCTTACTGTTTCCTTTTATAGCTGCTCTCCAGAAACGTACACGCTACTAGTATAGAAAAAGTCGAGTTTTCTGTTTGTATTTACACTTAGTTCGTGCACTGTACAGATATCTGTGATGAACAGTTTCCTTATTTTGTAAAGTGTTTTCTGTTTATTTAGGGTTGTGAATTGCATTATGGGATGCTGATCTCTGCTCTGTCGACTTTTGATGTTGAAAATGAAGTGAAGTTTATTTATGAACTAATTTGGAGAGGATCACATGCTTATGATTGATCACAGCTGGTCCTGCATTATCCAGTTTATGATTCACCAATCAGACGATTCCTAAGTCTCCATAAATAACCTAAGTTTCATATCCTAGATAGGTGGCACAGTGGCCCAGTGGTTAACACTGTTGCCTCACAGCAAAAACGTCACTGGTTCTAGTCCTTACCAAGCCAGTCGACGTTTCTGTGGAGAGTTTACATGTTCTCCCCTCGCGTGGGTTTCCCCCAGTTTCCTCCCACTATCCAAATACATGCAACTTAAGTTAATTGACTAATCCAAATCGGCACTATAGACAACTACTTACTAGGAGCATATCTCTTAAGAGCAATCACTATCTGTTCATCAGCTACCACAGCAGGGGAGTTTTAGAGATCTACCTGAGCTCAAACTCCCTCTCGCCCTGCAAACGGGAGGGAGCCCCGGGCTCGAGGATCTTATGAGCTCAGGGCTCTCTCCCGAGACAGTGTGCCAAACAAGCTTTCATCAATCAATCAATCAATCATAAGTAGGGCCAGACGGAATCTGCGGACATTTTTTGCTATTTCTGCGGAGTATTTTGTTAAAAATCTGCGGATTTATGCGGAATCATTTTAGGAACATCATAACAAAAAAATAATATATGAAATAAAAAGTAATACCTTTTTAACTTTTATTTAATGTTTACAATGCGAATCCAGTTAGATCCACTTTATCTGGTAAACAAAGCAAGTCTCTCATATAAAATCTCTACTAAAAGACAGAAAATAGTACTTTACAAACTGTATTGTAAATCAATAATATGAATATTTTCATATTAATCAACATTTTTACTGAAATTATTTTGAAAACTGGTTAAATATAAATTTACACACATTTACACCCATAAATAAACAGAATCAATGATGGCCTGAAAATCTGCGGAAATCTGCGGAATTCTGCGCGCGCAGATTCCGTGTGGCCCTAAGCTACATGTTTACTCTTGAAATAAATATTATAATGTATAAGAAATAATATCTAGAGAAATAAGTCATAAAACAACAGAAAATGTACTGGCAGTTTATTACAAGGTTTAACATAAACCAACTCAGATAATATAGCACTTTAAACTATGAAATATGTCAATAAAGGGACTTTTTCAAACTTTTCAAGGTTAAAAATTGTTGGAAGTTAGATCAAGATCCCATAACGCAATTCAAAAGCATAAATTAATGAGGGGAAACAATAATAATAAATAAAAAGTAAAATCACAAAATACAGAAATATAAACAGATATTTTTGCAGTGACTAGGGTCATATTCTCTTATGTTAGTTGAACTAAATAATTATTATTAATATCTCTCCCTCATCCTCCATAGACAGCAACTCTAAAAGCAAAAAAAGTTAGTAGAAGTCGACCAATGTGTTTTTTTTTTCTTTTGGCCATTTCCAATATTTGGAAACTAGGACAGCTGATGGCCAATATAGCAATAATTGACAAAAATTTGGTAACAAAAGCCTAATTATTGTTACTGAATTCACACACACACACACACACACACACACACACACACACACACACACACACACACACACACACACACAATAATAATACATTATAATTATATAAATACAAGTAATTAAGTATTTAAGTATTAAGATTTTTGACAAATATCAAATTGATGTAATCAGATAAAACATCAAAACGTAAAAAATGTATTCATTCATTCATTTTATTTTCGGCTTAGTCCCTTTATTAATCCGGGGTCGCCACAGCGGAATGAACCACCAACTTATCCAGCATTTGTTCTACGCAGCGGATGCCCTTCCAGCTGCAACCCATCTCTGGGAAACATCCATACACACTCATTCAAACTCATACACTACAGACAATTTAGCCTACCTAATTCACCTGTACCACATGTCTTTGGACTTGTGGGGAAAACCGGAGCACCCGGAGGAAACCCACGCCACCACGGGGAGAACATGCAAACTCCACACAGAAATGCCAACTGACCCAGCCAGGGCTCAAACCAGCAACCTTCTTGCTGTGAGGCGAATGTGCTACTCACTACGCCACCGTGCACCATAAAAAATGATATAAACTAAAAAATAGCTAATAACTATTATGGTTCAATAGTTGGTTTGAATAAATCTTAAAAATCTCAAATGTGTGCATAATAGCTGACAGCCTGACAGATAGATATGAGCACTTTGTAAGTCATATTTAATTATCTTTATTTATTTATGATTTGGTTATGGGTAAAACAAAGACCATGCGCGTCAGGTAGCTGAAACGGTAGGCTACAAATAATTAATTTGTTATTAATTAATTAGTTATTCATAAATAATAAATTCACCAGCGCCTATGACGAAGATGCCATCGTCCATCGCGATGTTTCACATTAGACATCGTACGATGCCAAATTGGTCGACACCACCCAAACCCACCACGATCACCACTTTGCTCAACTCGTATAGTTTTATCAACCCGAAAACACCAAGAACAATCAGGAAAAACAAACATTTATAAATCACAACATATTTTGATATGTATATTGCAATATGCATATTTGCATACTTAAATTGAATGTTTCAATACCCTTGCTGTCTATGCAGTAAAAGTTTATCCCACAGTTTTGTGAATGGCATTTAAAAGAAAACTCCTACAGTAGCTAACACTTATATTTTTTTAATCTCGGTGAATCCTTAGTGGTAAGTTACAGTGTTTTGTAAATACAGGCCCTGATCTGCAGATGAAATTTGCACCTTTGCAAGCAATTAGTCTTGTTTTTGATAAATAATTGACGTTGCATTTCTTCTTAGGAACTATGTTTGATGATGGACTGAGGCTTTTAGTCGTCTCTCATCAGAAGCTGAACAGATAACAGAGAGCAGGTTTAGACTCGTCTGCTTTTCCACACACTCACTTCCTCAACTTCTTTCTCCTGCACTCATCCTCGGTCAATGCTAGGAAGGATACAGCAGCGAACAGAGGTTAACGAGAGCTATTTATATTATTTATTAAATTACCAATTAAGTGTATTTATTAATGTAATGAAGGGGGTTGCAACAGAGGTGGGGCTCCAAATACAACGTATTTATTATAAATAAATGGTCAGCAGGCAGAGTCAAAAACAGGAGCTAAACGGTGATGGTAAAGAGTAATCCATAAACAGGCAAAAGGTCAGGGCAGGCGGCAAACAATCAAAAACACAAAATAATACAAGGCAAAACAGAACAGAACAGACTAGGCAAAAACAAGAACAAGAAAAGCTAAGTGGTGATCATTACATCAAACCAAGACTAAGCAATGTGCTAGAGTGAACGGGGAGTTTGTATAGTGTGTGTAATCAGTCTTGATAGTTAAAAGCTGTGTGTAATCAGAAGGTGAACTGAAACTGATGTGTGACTGCAGGGCATGATGGTCCAAGTGAATGACAGGGAGTTTTTTCCAGCGATCTGCGAGGGCTACATCGCTGGCGATCATGACAGTTAACATCTATCCCCCAAACAACGCCAATACAACCTTAAGCCTACCCTTCACAGTAATGTAAAAACAGTAATTATATTGAGAATGATTTCAATTACCCATCAAATGTATTTTATTAATATTTACCCCCACCCCAAGCCTCACAGTAATGTAAAAATAGTAATAATAGCGAGAATTATTTTTATTATTTATTAAATTACCCATTATTTGTTCTTTATTAACATCTAGCCTTACCCCATCCCTAAACCAACAATCACAGTTATGTAAAAACACTAATTAAAATAACAGTTATTTAATAAATTACCAATCAATTGTACTTCATTAACATCCATCCCCACCCCAACCCTAAAACTACCCCTCACAGTAATGTAAAAACTGTAATGATATCAAGAATTAATTATATTATTTATTAAATTATCCATTAATTGTATTTATTAATGTAATGAAGGGGGTGGCAACAGAGGTGGGGCTCCAAATGCAGCATATTTATTATAAAGAATAGTCAGCAGGCAGAGTAATCAGTAATCAGAAGGTGAACTGAAACTGGTGCGTGACTGCAGGGCATGATGGGCTATGTAGTCCAAGTGAATGACAGGGAGCGTTCTCCAGCGATCTGTGAGTGCTACATCACTGGTGATCATAACAGTTAACAACCCCCCACCCAACCTAAACCTACCCCTCACAGTAATGTAAAAAGAGTAAAAATATCGTGAATTATTATTATTATTATTTATTAAATTACCCATTCATTGTACTTTATTAACGTCTAGCCTTACCCTAACCATAAACTAACAATCACAGTAATATAAAAACACAGTTAAAATGACAGTTATTTAATAAATAAATTAACTAATTGTACATTATTAACATCTATCCCCACCCCAACCCTAAAACTGCCCCTCACAGCAAAGTAAAAACTGTAATGATATAGAGAATTAGTTATATTACTAATTTAATTACCCATTAATTGCATTTAATTAACATTTTCCCCTACCCGAACCCTAAACATAACCATCACAGTAATGTAAAAACAGTAATTAAATTCAGAATTAAATATATGATGTATTAAATTACCTATTAAATTGTATTTTATTAACATATACCCTCAACCCTAAACTTACCCCTCACAGTAATGTAAAAACAATAATTAAAATGATAATTATTTCTATTTTATATTAAAAAAAAAATTTTAGGGCCCAACCAGGCCAAGTATCCTTAGCATATATCCCTGCATAAGTCTTAAATTTATCTCATAATAGTCTTAAAACATCTCAAAAAGTCTGAAATTTGACCGGCAGAAACCCCGATCTCAGGAAATCCTTCTGCTTTTATGGAGACTGGTATAGCGTGGAGCCTGGAGGGCAGAGAATATGCAAGACTGTATTTAAGCAACAGCAGTAATGTTCCCTCATTACAAAGTCTGCTTCACTCTTCAGTAGCTATTTATGTTCCCGTTTGATCTCTGTGCCATTGAAATAAACCTCATGTAAATATGGCCTTTCCAAAAAATCTCTGTCCCAGAAAGTATGTGTTTGTCTGGTTGATGTTTGGCCAAGAGTGACGTGCTGTACTTTGGTTAGAAATCAGACGAGGCTCCTGTGGTGCATGCGACGAGTTCAAGGGTCAATTGATAACACTTTTTATTTAGTTTGAAGTTTTAGATAAACAATATTCTGATTTATTCTCATAATTAGCATTCTACTACTGGTGTCTGAGACTAGTTAGCTATAGTACAGATATCCATTGTGAATAATTCATTGTAAGAGTGTTTTGTATTAGTTATAACTAGAATTTTTAGTTTTTGAAAAAACATATATTGACAGTAAAGACATTTATAATCATAAAAAATGGCATAATTCTAAATAACAGAGAGATATTTAAAACAAGTATATGCGAATTAAAGAATTTTTAAAAACTATTAACAGATACTTCATTTCAGTTAGGAGCCATAAGCCCCTTTCACACATACACGCCGGCAATTTTCTGGAAAGATTATGTATGAACAGGCCCTTTTTGACAATACAGTTAAATTTGTTCTCGCAATTTTCCGGAAAGAGAAGTTGTAACATTACCGGTAATATTATTTATTAAATTACCCATTAATTGTATTAATTAATGTAATGAAGGGGGTGGTAACAGAGGTTGGGCTCCATATGCAGTGTATTTATTATAAAGAATGGTCAGCAGGCAGAGTCAAAAACAGGAGCAAAACAGTGATGGTAAAGAGTAGTCCATAAACAGGCAAAATGTCAGGGCAGGGGGCAAACAATCAAAAACACAAAATAATACAAGGCAGAACAGAAGGCAAAAACAAGAATAAGAAAAGCTGAGAGGTGATCATTACATCAAACGAAGACTAATCAATGTGCTAGAGTGACTGGAGAGTTTGTATAGTGTGTGTAATCAGTCTTGATAGTTAACAGCTGTGTGTAATCAGAAGGTGAACTGAAACTGGTGTGTGACTGCAGGGCATGATGGGCTATGTAGTCCAAGTAAATGACAAGGAGCGTTCTCCAGTGATCTGTGAGTACTACATCACTGGTGATCATAACAGTTAATGTCTACCCCCAACCCAACCCTAAACCTACCCCTCACTGTAAATTAAAAACAGTAATTATGTTGAGAATTTTTTTAGTTACACACCAAATGTATTTTTATTAATATTTAACCCGAGAATTATTTTTATTATTTATTAAATTACCCATAAATTGTACTTTATTAACATCTAGCCTTACCCCAACCCTAAACCAACAATCACAGTAATGTAAAAACACTAATTAAAATGACAGTTATTTATTAAAATTACCCATCAATTGTACATTATTAATATCTATTCCCACCCCATTTAATGTAAAAACTGTAATGATATCGAGAATTAATTACATTATTTATTAAATTACCCATTAATTGTATTTTTTAAATGTAAGGAAGGGGGTGGCAACAGAGGTGGGGCAATTTTCCGGAAAGAGTATGTATGAACAGGCCCTTTTTGATAATACAGTTAAATTTGTTCCGGCAATTTTCCGGAAAGAGAAGTTGTAACATTACTGTTAATTTGCTGGAATGCTGCACTCTGTGAACGCTGAAGGAACTATAGCCCCTTTCACACAGTGATAGCAGTAAATATCCAGAAAATTGCCGGAACGACTTTACTGGTAAATTTAAACCGCTGTTCACACAGGCGAGGACGTTCTCGAATGTTTCCCGATAAGACCGTTCACACATCCACGCCACAATGCCGGTAAATTCTGACATCATTAACCTGAAATGAGCTGTAAACGGCTGCACTTGTATTTGTAAACATAGAAAGGGTCTGACTTTTGTTGATGGCTTCACTTAAAGCTTTAGCATTAATGCAGCTGCTTTGACCCAGAGACATCCAAAGGCAGAAGAGCGAACCGCAGCTAAATGTTTACACATTTGACTACATTACAAATTCTATGGTTGGATAAGTGTGAACAACTTCGATGGAGGAACACTTTAGCATGTCGAGATGTACATAATATGTGTGTGTGCTGGTGCTCACCAGCTCCTTCACGTCCACATGCGTCAATCAACTGAAGCGCAGCTTGAAGGTAAACAAATAGTGGTTTATCATAAGCATTTTATCGATAATTTTTTCCACCAAGAAGGAACATAGAAACGTTATCTGGCTAATATCTAGCAGCTGAATGTGTCTGGAAAAATATTCAAAGCTTTTATTTTCATAAACAGCACAGATGTGAATGTGTCTGTAGTGTATGAGAGTGTGTGTGTGTGTGTGAGTGTGAGAGTTTATTGGTGTTTTCCAGTATTGGGTTGCGGCTGGAAGAGCATCTGCAGAGTAAAACATATGCTGGAAAGGTTGGTGGTTCATTCCGCTGTGGCAACCCCTGATAAATATGGCACTAAGCTGAAGGAAAATGAATGAATGAGAACAGCAAAACAGTTCGATTCCACTTTCTAGCCAGATCAGCATTGGCAGCGTTCGATATAGCGCTGGCCGTGGCACAAGCGTGTCCTTCACATTTGTCAAAAAAAACAAGGAGAACAGGTTCTTCCACACCGGCACCATAGAAAGGCGCGCTTTCTTTACAAAAGGGGAGAGAGGCTGATCTGTGCAGCCGGAGAGAGAAAGAAACCAGAGACATTCCCAGGGGTTTTCCTGGCAGCAAGTCTGTGGGAGTGAAGATGTCCAACTGCTGGATCTCGCATTAACAGGACATCAGATATACTGGAGACAAAGAGCAAGCTTTCCGCAGGTGAACATCTTTTATTTTATGGAGCTGGATGTGAATTTTTATGCAGGGAATGACGATTTGTGGTTTCAGTTAGTGCTGGGGAAAGTTACTATTGAAAGTAATGCACTGCAGTATTGAGTTAGTCATTTAATTTCAGTTTGGCATGGGCCAGTATAAGATTCTGACGGTATGATAACCTTGGATAAAAATATCACGGTATGACTGTATTGTGATTACTGCTCTAAAATAAATTCTTTTTAAATGTCTGGCTAAAAAACAAAACCTTTTTCCCCTTTGAACACAATATATATTATTTTGAGAAACTTTTAAAGTATTTTGGGGCAGTAAACATGTCAGATTAAGTAATTCAAGTGAATCATTGACTTCTGCTGTCTTTATTTGTTTCAAAAACTGTCTTTCCAATGTGCACAAAAAAAAGTAAAAAAAAAAAAAAATCACTCATACCTTAGGATAGGCATAGCAGAAAATTTTGGTGGTATGAAAACCTTGACTTTTCCAAACCGCGGTATACCTTGAAAACGGTTATTGTTCCATGCCTATGTGTTACTTAGATAGTTTTTATAGTAAGGAATGTGTTACGTTACTTTTGCATTACTGTTCTCTTACCCGGCTGAGGCTTGATCTCTTTCAGAACTTGCAGGATTTGTTTCTTCTTCTTTTAAATAGAGGAGCTGGGGATTTAATGCACTCTTCACCCACAGCTTCATGTACCTTTAAAACACATAAAAAATAATAATTTAGGACAGTGTTATCTTCTGAGAACTTCCTGAAGGCTATACGTGCCGTATATACAAATTATTGAAAGTTTAAAGTAATGTGTTTGCTTCGTTTCATTTAAAATAATAATAATAAAAAAAAAGATTTATTTTGAAAACTTAATAGTTAAATATTTCTTTATCAAAATAATAAAAACATAGCCAAGCAAAAAAAAGGTTTTAAACAAAATATAATTTAATTTAATTTAATTCTTTATTTATTTATATATTTATTTATTTATTTATTTATTTATTATTTTTTACTATGCTGGCAGTTCAGGGGAAGTATTAAGAGGATTAAATAAAAAACTAAATAACTGACAAGCAAAAACTTTATTATTTATAGCAGATATGCCCAAAGTAGGGCCCGTGGGCCAAATTTGGCCCATTGTAACCTTTGATTTGACCCACCATCCCATCTGAGAATGATGAAGAGGGGATGAAGAGGTCAGTCGGTAATTTCTAATTTGAAATAACCTTTTTTTGTTTGTTTGTTTTATTGCTGAGCTACAAAAAAAGCAAACTAAAATTAAATGTTTTAATTAAACAGTTTGTAAAACGTTAAATACTGTCACTCGACAAATATGGACTATGCAGAAGACATCGGGCAGTAAATGAGGGTAAAAACTAGTGTAACATAATGTTATAAATGAGATTGTTTTGACTGTAATAAGTTCATTATAAAATATAAAAAATATACTGTATTTGTTAAAATAATGCAATGTTTTTAAACATTATTAAATAAATTAGGAACTATACTTGGCAACTATATTTACCTTTGGCCTCAATAAAGTTTGGTTTTTGGCCCTGCATAAGAAAATGTTTGGGCACCTCTGCTTTATAGTTTATGAATTTCGGTTTTGTTTTTCGATTAATCGTCTGGCACTAGTTGCATCCCAGATTAACATGTGAAAATGTTTAATATAGCTATTAAACTTATTAAGGTTAATAGGTTATTAGTAGGCCCACACGGAATCTGCACACAGAAATCCCCAGATTTTCAGCCCATCACTGATTCTGTTTATTTACTTGTGTAAATGTGTGTTAATCTATATTTATTCTGTTTCTAAATTAATTTTAGTCTGATTATTGACTAATATAAAAATGTTCATGTAATTTATGTACAATACAGTTTGTAAAGTCAGATTTTCTGTCTTTTAGTAGATATATTGTATGAGAGACTTGCTTTATTTACCAATTAAGTGGATCTAGTTGCATTGGAAACATTAAATAAAAGTTAAAATGGTATAATTTTTTATGTCATATATTAAGTTTTTAGAAATGATACTCGCAAAATCATTCCACATAAATCTTTTACAAGATTTACAAGACAAAAATAAGAATTTTACCCATAATCTGTTAAGTCTTCATGTATCTGTTGCTGTGAAGAACAACCACTGCCAATACAATCTGAATGATATTAAAAGACAATATAAAAGTTGAAGTAATAATTATTCGCTATATTTTGAAGTACTCATCATATCAATATTGCGCAAGTTCATTATTACGATATACTGAATTATTAAAGGGCACACAACTCTCTCTGCATCAGAAAAAAAGACACTTTTCCTTAAAAGAAAGTCTATTATGGCCTGATTAACTTCCATTGTTTTACTGTTGAGAGAGTTGTGAAGTGAGACTCTCTGTTGCCGTTGGGAAGCTGATTTGCAATTGAAATGCATTGCAGCAATTCTTTAATACTGACGATGAATGTTAAAAAAACAGGATTTGCATTGTTGACATCCTCATTCCCTGAAGGAGGGCATTGTAAAACTCTTGCGCAACACTACAGCATTGTTCAGACCTAGGCTTTGTGTTCGGAGACCCCTGACAGGGTGTAAATCTTCATTAAATATGTGTGTAATGTCAGAATGCAAGTCAGTGGAGGAAAGCAACTCAAATCATGTTTGCAGTCTATGGGTCGATGCGTCACACTACAGGAATTAAAGTTACTGTTATGATGGGTAAAATTATACATTATTTACATATTTAATTACAGAATTTGTTTTTATAATTGAGTTAGCAGTACGCTTGGCACTCGACTGATCTTTATATGCAGCTGAAGTCAGCATTATTAGTCCTCCTGAATTAGCAGCCCTCCTGTATATTTTTCCCACTATTTCTGTTTGATGGAGAGAAGATTTTTCTGAGCACGTTGCTAAACATAATAGTTTAAATTGAGGAAGTCTCGAAATGGTTTTGTTTTAATAAATTGTCCTTACATTTGGGTAAAACGGAATTTATTTTATTCGGTTCAGCTGCAAAACTGAGAAAATGTGTCAGGTCAGAGGTAAAAGTAGGACATCAAATGATTACACCAAAACATGAAGTTGAATATTTAGGGTGCGTTTTAGATAGTTATTTGACAGGTGAGAAGATGGCTGTTACAGTCCATTCAAAAGTTTGTTCTAAAATTTAAGTTTTTAGCTAGACAGGCAGAGCTCTTAGATACCCAAACTTTAAAAATATTAGCTAGTGCATTAGTGCAGCCATATTTTGACTATGCTGCTGCTTTTTGGTACAGCGGTAGTTCTAAAAAATGAAAAATAAATTGCAGACGGCCCAAAATAAGCTGTGTAGAATTATTACGAAAGTTCCTCCACTGACACATTTAAATAATGAACATTATAGTAAAAGTAATTTTTTTAAAATTGAAAAAAAAGGTCATTTTTTTTAAATTAGTGATGGTGTTTAAGATTTTAAAGAAAATGGTACCTAAATATTTCCTTGACTATTATGTTTTAGTTAGTGAGGTACACTGTCATTCTACAAGAGCGAGTTGCAGGGGTATTTATCTCTGTAGATTTAAGAGTGAATCAGGTAAAAATTCTTTTTTGTGTACCAGCTCTGTTGCTTGGAATGCTTTGCCTGGATTTTTAAAGAGATTCAAGTTGAGAGCGTTTTTAGAAGGGAAATTAGGAAATGGTTGTTTTACAATTAAAGTTGAGGAGTTTTTGTTGTGTAGAGTTGTTTGAGCTGATGATGTTTGCACTCCATTTATGATTTGCTCGTCCATTTTTTTGGACCACAATGGAAATAAGCCGGTGGCTTTTTGTATATTTTATCCTCGACAGTTTTTAAAATATGCATGAATTAGTCTAACTGGACTTGTCAAATAAAATCAATCAATCAATGAATCGCAGACAGCTCCAGATATTTAGCACACCAAATATTTCCTGGGCATCGGTGACTCATTGGCGATTCTCTCAGATCGTGATATTGATAGTTCATACTGTGTGATTGTCACTCGCGTGCACGAGCACCGATTTGCCTGTAATTTCAGGCATTTGTTGGTGATTTCTCAAAACCTGTTGGCGAGTCAAAATCAGGGCTAAAATCATGCAGTCTGAACTCAGCATTAGCGATTAATTATTTTGAGAGATGTGATGAAATGTATAATTAAAGCTTACTGTTATTTGTGTCGTTACAGGGAACAATCAAATTGGACACCGATCAATGCTGTTACACCTGTAAGATATTCTTTATTTTTTCTTCTTTATTATTTTTTTAAAGCGTTGAAGTGAATTTGTCGATCTTACCGTATTAATGCATATTAAGTAATAGATATGCAAATAAAAAGGGTGAAACACAGGCTTACCTCTCATTCATTCACAGGTGAAACTCGCAACTGTGTCCGTCAGATAAATATCACCCGTCTGCAGGTCAAGGACTGCACTTCTGTAGAGAATGTCGAAGTCCCATCCTGCACTGGCCATTGTGGATCTATGTAAGAGCACTGCACACCTGTAGATCACAAACATAAAATCTTCTTATGCTGTAAACTCTACAAAGCAGGATCAAATCTGACTTTTACTGTTTACCAGTCGAAGAATTCTAGTGTTCCTTAATACTTTTATATTTGGAACAACTTTCAGAACTGAATTTTTAGACTGTATATATTATAATACACTCATCTGACTGATGTTTTCTTGGAAATGTCTACAGGTATTCACTGTACGCGAATCAAATGACCAGCTGTTCCTGCTGCCAGAAAGATAAGTCTACCAGTCTACCAGTGAAGCTGAAGTGCACCAACGGAACAGAGATTGATTATAACTACACTTACATAGAGACCTGCAAATGCACTCCAATGAAGTGTGCAGACCAGCATTAAAGGCAAATAAGAGATCCCGCTTTCAATATGACTGTAATCTGACACTGAGAAAACTACCAATTTAAACTATATGTCAGAAATTAATAATAGTGACGATTTAAGCTGATTGATAACGTGCATTATTGGCATATATTGCACATTTCTTTATCTTGGGATATGGTTGATTCTAAGCAATAATCTATTTGGTTGTCTTTTAAAGGGGATTCTGGGCACTTTTTGTGTATTATTCATTATAGTCTCTGGTAATGCATGATAGAAATATGTAACTTTCCTTTCAGTTAAATGAATGACATTAGAATAAAGCATAATAATGAGCATCAATTACAGTGGCCTTTTTTATTCACTGAAAGTAAGATCAACCTTCCCCTATCAAAATGTCTCACAATTATAAGAGTAAAATAAGAGTGCAAACTAGGCAAGGCAAGTTTATTTATATAGAACATTTCATACACAGTGGCACTTCAAAGTGCTTTACATAAACAGAAATAAAATTTAAAGTATAAGAAAAATAAAAACAAATAATAAAAATGAGTAAAACAGATTAAAATGTGTTTAAACAAATTATAAAAGAATGAAAAAGACAGCGTTAACACTTCCGAAACGCTATCTGGCAGTTGGATTTTCTCTTCCTCTGGGTCGAGTTGCTATGTGACTGTTTTTTGTTTTTTTCTGAAAGCTACCTTAATGTACAAGTAGCTTAAGCTCGCTTTTTTAGAGGCGGGAACCGGCGGATGACAACAACTTTAATCATAATGTAAACACAAAACCAAAGTTTCCATCTGGAACTCCTTCACGGGACTCGACACTTGTAAATACTCGCTCCATATGGCTCGTGGCTCCCAGCACCACCCACACTCGTAACAGCTACCAAGTCGACCAATCGCAGAGCTTGTGCTATGCATCGTTTCGACGTGTACTTACTTTTTTTTGGAGAGATACGTGTCAGCCATGGTGAAGGGTAACCGACTGCGCGAAGACTGTACTGGAGCATACACATGCGCTTGACGCAAAAGTATAGCCTTTAGTCGACAGTCAGCCGTTGGGTTTTGTCAGTCCATTGGTCAGGCTAGATGGTTGGGTGTGTTCCAGACGTTCTCTTTCATCGGGTTAACGTCAGAGCTCATTGGCCTGAAGTGCCGTAACAAGTAAACAATTCAAGCCAAGAAGGAACACAAAGACGCCGGCTTTACCTTCGATACAATATTTGCAAACTATGTGGATTATTAGATTATCAGACATATTGCATGAGCGAATCCCTCCGTGATGAGTGACGATTACTGTGATAATGGTACAAAACGCTGCTTTATTTACACTTTCTGTCTTTGCGTGTTGGCAGTTCGTTTCTTATAAAGATAAACAGATACTGTCGCCCGTGGTGCAGAAAGACACCACCTCTTGCACAGGTGCAGAATGCAGCTCTCATTTCAGCTGACTTTCATCTGTTTGGTGTGTTCATACACTGCTTTTTAGTCCAGATGTGACCCTAAGCGAGGCAATAACACAGTTGCTAGTTGTTTGTCATCAGCTTGGTGTGCCCAGACCCTTATATGAGAACAGTTGAATGTCACTTGGAATGTTTTGACAGTACTATTTGTTTCTTTTTCTTGACTTTGAAGTTATATCAAAGAATGTTGGAAAAATACAACCACTGACTTCAACTAGTTGTTGTTTCTTTGTTCCGACTATGAATGTTAATGGTTACCAGTTTCCAACATTCTTCAAAACTGGCGGACGAGCAAGGACTTTGATCATAGGGTAAACACAACTCAAAATGTTTTCATATGGAGCTCCTCCGCTGGACTTGACACTTGTAAACACTGGCACTTCAGCACCACCCACACTCATCACAGCTACCAAGCCGACCAGTCACAGAGCTTGTGCTACATGTTGTTGGGACGTGTAGTTACATCTTTAGAGAGGTCAGCATCAGCCACGGCGAAGGGTTAAATGGGTTGGTGTGTTCCAGATGTTCAGAGCTCATTGGCGCTGGTGCAGAATGCGGCTCTCATTTTAGCTGACTTTCATCTGTTTGGTGTGTTCATGCACTGCTTTTTGGTCCGAATGTGACCCTAAGCGAGGCAATAACACAGTTGCTAGTTGTTTGTCATCAGCTTGGTGTGTCCAGACCCTTAAATGAGAACAGTTGAATGTCACTTGGAATGTTTTTACAGTGCTATTTGTTTCTTTTTCTTGACTTTGAAGTTATATTGAAGAATGTTGGAAAAATACAACCACTGACTTCAACTAGTTGTTGTATTTTTTTGGTTCCGACTATGAATGTCAATGGTTACCAGTTTCAAACATTCTTCAAAACTGGCGGACAAGCAAGGACTTTGATCATAGGGTAAACACAACTCAAAATGTTTTCATATGGAGCTCCTCCACTGGACTAGACACTTGTAAACACTGGCACTTCAGCACCACCTACACTCGTCACAGCTACCAAGCCGACCAGTCACAGAGCTTGTGCTACATGTTGTTGGGACGTGTGTAGTTACATCTTTAGAGAGGTCAGCATCAGCCACGGCGAAAGGTTAAATGGTTTGGTGTGTTCCAGATGTTCAGAGCTCATTGGTGCAGAATGCGGCTCTCATTTCAGTTGACTTTCATCTGTTTGGTGTGTTCATACACTGCTGTTTGGTCCAGATGTGACCCTAAGCGAGGCAATAACACAGTTGCTAGTTATTTGTCATCAGCTTGGTGTGCCCAGACCATTATATGAGAACAGTTGAATGTCACTTAGAATGTTTTGACTGCTATTTAGTTCTTTTTCTTGACTTTGAAGATATATCGAAGAATGTTGGAAAAATACAAGCACTGACTTCAATAGTTGTTCGTTCTTTGTTCCGACTATGAATGTCAATGGTTACCAGTTTCAAACATTCTTCAAAATATCTTGTTTTGTTTTCTCCAGGATTACAAAACTCATGAAACAGAAAATTGTAGCTTTTGGGTGATTTTTACATGCATGTATTGATCACACAAAAGTGTCGATTTGTAACATGTTAGGTCTGGCAGGATGTTTTTTTAAATATCTGCTACAGTGGAGCTACAATCAAGTATCAGGATCTATAATAAACATGAAAAGGTTATCTTGTGGGAGGACACACTATTGATATAGTTTAATTTCTGTGTAAATGCTTTGCACACAATGCAAAATTCAAAAGGAACAAGGAACATTAGGAAGGAAGCAGGATGTGGATTTTACATAAATCCACATATTAAACGATTAACTTCATTTAATTAAAATGACAGAAAAGTATTGCGTAAATACATAACAGTGGTTGTTCCAGTCAGAATTATTTACATTTAGATTTTCTGTGGAAGACTATCAGAAGCAATTACATCTCCATGCAATGCCAAATCCCAAATAACTTAATGAATCAAACATATGATCAGATTTTATTTGTGTGTGATCTTTTCTTTAAAAAAAAAAGTCTTAAATACAGTCAAAGTTCTTAAAGTCAAAATACAGCATAAATGCAGGGCGTTCTGCATTTTAATTCAATTCATGTTTATTTCTATAGTGCGTTTACAGTGTAGATTGTGTCAAAGCAGCTTAACATAGAAGTTCTAGTAAATTGAAACTGTCAGTCCAGTTTTCAGAGTTGAAGTTCAGTTTAAATCAACTCAGGTTTAATTTTCACTGCTGAAAGTCCAATCCATCGATGTGCAGAGCAAATCCATCGATGTGCAGCTCCACAAGTCCCAAATTAAGCAAGCCTGTGGCGAGGAACAAAACTTTTTAAATTTTTATTTTTATTTAAGTGCTCATTAATTGAAGCGCATGTTTACTTTTTTATGATCAGACATTATTAGTGCATTTTATACTATATTTTATATGTGTATTTTATATTATTGTTTATTTCATTGTTTTATTATGTTTATCGTAATACTTTATTCATTCACCATTGGATGCTGATTTTATTCACCGTTATAGCAGTTATAAGAATATAACAGCTCTCAGACATTTCACTATTGTGTCTTTTGTCTCATTATTTATTTTTGGCTTTCCAGATAGGACCTCAGTCTGTGTGTTAGTGTTACTATGCAGCATGCAGTTGGTAATGCGGTTTTGACTTCCTTTATTATTATTTTTCAGTAAAAAAAAAATAGACCGCATTTATATGTAGTGGAATTTAAATGACTTATGCTTTGAAAGAGTGAGAACCATATTAAAATGTGGTACAAAAGCTAAAATATCACTGTTAAAAATGACATGACAAAACGGCAACAAATTTGTCATGAAGGCTAATTAGAGTTTAAAGTTAAAGATTGTTTATACAAAGTTTAACTTAATGTTTTAGTTTAAATCATTTGAAATCTTGTTTTAAGATTTAAACAATTGGGCAACAAGTATTTATTTTTACATTGAGATGCTTGACACACACACAAAAAAACAGTTTTGCAACGGATCTGTCACCTTTTCTGTTACCTGTAATGTGCTTTTTTTTTTTCACTTCCACTGCTAATTTTTGATTAAACATTTTATTGCACTGCCTATTTAACTACATTTTTCGAAGTGAAGAATAATTTAAACTTATTTCGAGATGATCACCTTCTTATGATTGACCACAGCCGGTCCTGCTTCAGCTATCATATGATTTACCAATCAGACGAATCCAAACGTACATAAAT
>CAIGQQ010034560.1:1306984-1320826 GCA_903798035.1 Danio albolineatus | reverse complement strand
ATTCTCCGGTTCCCGCTATTGGTCACTTCATCCGTCAATCATTTCATTACCGATGACGTCACTATGACATCACGTCCAATGGGCACACACTTCTTGATATAAAAGCGCGCGCCAGACCCTAGCCCTTTCCTTCTCCCTTTTCGTTTCTCTTGTCCTGCCCCTTTCTGAATATTCAGACTCATCAACAGAGTTACATCCAGTACAGTAGGTGGCGATAATACTTTTAATGAGTTAGTCGCCATATAACAAGAAGAAGACGAAGAAGTAGCCCTTTCCTTCTCTTCTCCTTGTTATTCTGTTGTGGTTTCGTTGAAAGCGTCGCGTTATAGAATGAAAAACCCTATCCGACTGCGTGTGTCGTTGTTGCCTGTTTCTGTGTGCACGTTATCCGTCCGTCATTCACATTCCATCTCCTTCACGTTGTTTACGAGGCTTGGACGAAGCGGACAGGTAAGAAGGTCACGTGACATACACATTGCAACGCGGAGATCTACTCTTGTGTATAGTACATTATGTTAAGGTTAACGTCTCTCCTTGTACTTTTTCGATAGACAAAGTAGATAGTTAGGACTCGGAAGACTCTTCGCGTTAAATTTGTTTAATACATTTAGTTATTCTTCTGGGAAGTTAGATATTGTTGGGTTTTGTTCTTTTCATTTCTTTAGCGCCGCCAACGTCCCTTCTGCCAGCTCTCTTGTTTTTCCCGTCTTTTGTGTTGTGTATATATTGATAATAATACATGTTTGCACTGTCTTTTCTTTATTTTTGATTCATTCGCTGTTTTTGTTCACTTTGGGTATTGTAAATAAAGTCACACATTTTGGTATCTACTTTGGTTGTCTTTTGCACTTCATTCACGATACAAATTTATTTTGATTAGGCCTACCTAAATGTCAAACCCCACTTTCCCTATAACATCAAGGGGTTTGTAACATTTTTGGGGGCTGGTCTGGGATAATTTAACCCATTTAAAAACAATCAAGGTAATTTATATCGACTATTTGTTCGAGTGCAAAAGCGGCCTGATAATTTACAAAGGCCCAGTCCGCGGGACGCGCTGCTCTGGTTAACACACACACATACACATTCTCTCTGTATTGCTTGTGGTACAAGTGATAAACAGGATGGCATTGTTTGATTTACAGACATTTATTAATAATCCAACCGTAGAACAATTCGATCGATGTAGAAAGGATGATTTATTACAAATAGCGGACCATTTCAAAATTACAGTCGTGAAACAAGCTCTTATAAGTAAAATATTAAGAGTGCTTTATACGAAAGGTTGGTTGAGTTAAAGGTTCTTGTGACGCCTGTTGTGGATGTGGAAGAGACCGTGTTTCTTGGTGCTGGCGCGCATAGCTCAACAGCAGGTGAGCCGGATGAAGGGCGAAATGAGAGCGGTGCTGCGGCTGCAGACACTGAAGGCAAGCCAGTACTGTCGCCTTTTGATCCGGTTTCCCCTGTTTATTCTGGGTCTAAAGAGGATGGACGTTTAAAAGTCAGCCTGGCCCGTTTACAGCTTGAGGCACAGGAAAAGGCACAAGCGCGTCAGGCCGAGATGGACCTATAAGGCTGGAAATCCGCAGACTTGAAATTGCGACTGAAAAGCAGGTGAAGCCGCGTCAGCTTGAGTTGGAGGCCTTAAAGCTCTTCCTAAAGCGGCTGCGCAGTCCACCCTTGCTGAGACCTCTGTTGCTCCTGTGGGCGAACCAACCTCAACCACTTTCGACGTAAGCAAATTTGTTTCTCTCGTACCAATATTTAGGGAATCTGAAGTCGATACATATTTTAGCGCTTTTGAGCGTATCGCGGCTTTTTTACTGGCCAAAAGATTCATGGTCCCTTCTTCTCCAGTGCAAATTGGTTGGAAAGGCACAGGAGGTTTTTGGTACTTTGTCCTTAGAGGAAAGTCTTAATTATGACACTGCTAAATCCGCAATCCTCCGCGCTTATGAACTCGTACCTGAGGCATACAGACAGAAATTTAGAAATCACAAAAAGCTTTTCCGTCAAACGTTTGAGTATGCGCGAGAAAAAGGCATCCTTTTTGATAAATGGTGCAATGCAAGGCAACTGACTTTAATTCCTTAAGAGAATTAATTATACTTGAAGAATTTAAAGATAGATTGTCCGAACGTGTGGTGGTATACCTTAACGAACAGAAGGTTATGTCGTTGTCGCAAGCAGCTGTGTTGGCAGATGAATTTGTGCTCACGCAAAAAAATGTGTTCTATCCAGCCCGATCAGATAAAAATCCCACTGTTCAGCCTGTCCAGTCTAATAATTCTCGTATTCCGATTGCTACTTCCCGACCTAAAGAGGCAAGGGAATGTTTTTACTGCCATAAACAAGGGCATGTAATTGCAGATTGTGCCACGCTGAAGCGCAAAAATCCGCAACAGCCATCTAAAGGCGTTGCTCATTCTGTTAAAACTAACGATGATGATGATGATGATGATGTCCCGAGCTACAAACCATTCTTGCTCAAGGGTTTAATTTCATTATCTGGCAACCCCGAAGATCAATGCGAAATTGTGCTGCTGCGTGATACAGGTGCCTCTCACTCGTTCATGGTAGAAAATGCATTATCCCTGCCTGAACACTCATTTTATGGATCTAATATTTTAGTCTAAGGCATTGAGATGGGTTTCGTAAATGTGCCACTATATCGCGTTCATTTAAAGTGCGATTTGTTCACTGGGTTTGTGTCAGTCGGCATTCGTCCTTCTCTTCCCGTTAAAGGCGTTTCGTTTATTCTAGGTAATGATTTGGCCGGTGGTAAAGTAATGCCTATTTTAGAAGTTACCGATCATCCCAATCTTACCTCCTGTCCAGACGAATTGTCTGAAAACTACCCAGATGCGTTCCCAGCATGCGTCATGACGCGCGCCATGTCACGGAAAGATGATTCCGTTGACTTCTCAGACTCCTTTATTGCGCCCGTATTTTCTGATAACGTAATTTCACCTCCAGACAAAAAAGCTACACAAAAACAACAGGAAAAATCTGAATATTTTAATTTTGAAAGGCTCTGAGTTTGCCCGTATCTCGTCTGCAAATTATTGCTGCGCAGAAAGTTATGAAACTTTGGTAAACTGCTCAGTACAAAGAAAGTTGCGTATTTCGTTGAAAATGACTTGCTGATGCGCAAATAGTGCTCTAATATTGAGACTGATGGTGATTGAAATAATGTGTACCAAATTGTCGTTCCCTCCGCTTACCCCCAGCATGTATTATGTTTAGCGCACGATTATGTAATGGCAGGTAATTTGGTATCACGAAAACATACAATCGGATACTTAAACTTTTTTTGGCCTTGTTTAAAGAAGGACGTCGTACAGTTTTGTCGCACCTGCCTTACGTGCCAATGCATGGGGAAGCCAAATGGTAAACAGAAAACTCAGATCACCACCCCTGTTCTTCCTGCTGTTGAAATCGTGAGCGACGTTACGCATTCTGAAGCTGATGATGGAGGCCTGGTGTTACGCAATGCTCCTCAGCAGTGTGCTCGTTTATCTAACTCAGAAATACTGAAAAATCTGAATTCACATCATGTATTTATCTGGTTCACAAAGGCTCTTGCCACATTTCAAAGACTAGTTAATACTGTGCTATTCGGCGTTCCAAATTGCAATGCATATCTGGATGATTTAGTGGTTTACTCATCTGACTGGTCACAACACATTTCTTTGCCACACACTGTTTTTGAAAAACTGTCCAATGCTACATTGACATTAAATCTGGCAAAATGTGAATTTGCTAGGGCGACAGTCACATACCTTGGTAAGAAAGTGGGTCAAGGTCAAGTTCGGCCATAGCTGCGAAAGTCTCCGCCATAGCCGAATTTCCCGTAGGCTACCTAAAACCAGGTGAGAGTTATGCCGATTTTTAGGCATGTCGGGGTACTATCGTAGTTTCTGCTGAAACTTTTCCAGTGCGGTTTCACCCCTAACGAATTTATTTAGTCCCTCGCAGCAGTTTATTTGGTCAGCATGCTTTTGAGAGCATCAAAGCTTTGCTCTGCTGCGCTCCTCTCCTCGCGCCCCCAGATTTCACAACTCCTTTCAAACTGGAAGTAGACGCGAGTGCTTCAGGTGCTGGCGCGGTACTCATCCAGGAGGACCGTGATGGCATTGGGCACCCAGTCTGTTATTTTTCCAGGAAATTCAACAAACACCAAATTAATTACTCCACCATCGAAAAAGAATCACTTGCATTACTATTGGCAGTACAATACTTTGAAGTTTACCTTGGTTCCAGTTCTTTTCCAATCATTGTCTACACCGATCACAATCCGTTAGTTTTCCTCTCCCGTATGTACAATCAAAATCAGCGTCTCATGCGTTGGGCTTGATTGTACAGAATTACAACCTGGAAATCTGTCACAAGAAAGGCACCGACAATATAGTGGCCGATGCTCTTTCCAGGTGTGTGTACAATAATAATAACTTATTACAATAAAAAACATTTATAACACAGTGGAGATCAATGCTGGATTCGATAGTCAAGCAGAATCTGCCGTTGCCTTCATTTGATGTTTCTGCATTGTCCTCTATACAGTAAGTGACAGTACGTACATTGAAAAAAAAATACGATTTATTTACAACATTTTATTGAAACATTTCATATTTCAGTTCTTTTTTTTGTGGTTGTTTTTTCAAGCTTAGCAATAAAACAAACAAAAAAGGTTACTTTAAATCCAATATTACAGTCTCTAAACCATCCTCCGTCTTTTAATTCCTCCTCTCTTCTCAGATGGGATGGTGGGCCAAATTAAAGGTTACCATGGGCCAACTTTGGCCAGCGGGCCCTAGTTTGGGCATCTCTGATTAAGACTGGGATTAATCTGTGTGGAGAAGTGAGACTTCTCCCCAATCTGGAACATTATGGGGATTATTCTGGATTGTTGAAGATAGGATTGAAATATTTCACATTCAGGCACAGAAAATTAAATAATCAAATGTACAATAACACCATATATGTTTTATAATTCTGTACATAATTTTTTTTTATACTTATTTAAATGGAGTTTACTTGTTAACAAAGGTTTGGTAGTGTAACTGACTTTGTCTACTTAACCAATCACTTATTCCCCAAAATGTATTTAAGGCCGACCAGCCATTTAGCACCATTCTTTTTATTCTCTTGAAGCCCCACTCCCTCTATTTGCTCACTTCCCTTCTATGTTGAATTGCGGGGTCCAATCACTCTACCAAAATATTACAGACATGGTACCCCCACTCTGAGTCTCTGGGCATCATCGTATGGTCTGATCAACCTACCTACACGTTCACCATTTATTCTCATTCCCCTTTCCCCTACCATCCCTACATCCCAATAAAGTCTAGCTCAAAGTGTGGGATGGTCCATGCTGGTGAATTCATATTTAATACTTTAAACTCTTAAGCCTGAATGCTTTCACAGTCACAGCTCGTAAAAACACTTTTTTTTCCTTAAACTTTCACTCCATTTCATCTGCGACTCCCCAACCCTCTTCACTTTCTTCCTCGGGTAACATGCCGGATCCATTACCCTGATCTGTTCCAGGACCTTGCAATTCACAAATTAAGCGCTGCACTCCATTATGGTTAAACCCCAAAAGTCGTCTGTGTTCTGAACTGTGGCTTATGGTAAACTATAATCCCAACATATAAACTGAACATTGCACTTCCTGCGACGTGACTATTGCAGATGTGCACATATCGATATCGATCCTGAAACAATTATACTGTGCAGGCCTATAAGAAAACCACCAGTTGTCTAATTGTACAATAACAGAACGCTTGCAGTACACAGTATAACGCTAGAAAACCACTAAGAACGATAGCATTATATAATGAAGTGGATCAGTGATAGTATACTCACTCATGACTAGGGCCACACGGAATCTGCGCGCGCAGAATTCTGCCGATTTCTGCAGATTTTTAGCCCATCATTTATTCTGTTTATTTACTTGTGTAAATGTGTGTAAATTTATATTTATTCAGTTAAAAAAAAAAATCAGTAATGATATTGACTAATATGAAAATATTAATACGATTTATTTACAATAGTTTGTAAAGTACTATTTTCTGTCTTTTAGTAGAGATTTTACATGAGAGACTTGCTTTGTTTACCAAATGAAGTGGATCTAATTGGATTCACATTATAAACATTGAATAAAAGTTAAAAATGTATTACTTTCATATATTAAGGTTTTGGTTATGAAACTCTCGAAGTCATTCCGCATAAATCTGCAGATTTTTAACAAAATTCTGCGCAGAAATAGCAATAAAAATGCCCGCAGTTTCCGTCTGGCCCTACTCATGACCTAGTGGTTCGAGTCAGACTAATGATCTAAAGGTTGCGTATTCGAGTCCTGTCACCATTAGGAATTGTTGGTGGAGTTTATGCGTGCTGCTTGTGTCTATTAAATTCGATGCCCAAAATCTGAGCATAGGACCCAGTTCACAAACTGTTTATTTACAAATGTATACTACTACTATACTCCTGAGTTTACTCGCATTACAAAGGAAAAATGTCCACTTGTAGACTTTAAAAGTGGGCCAATTTAGTCCCTATTGATATTATTACAAGTATGCTTCTAGTTTGTAGATATCATGCAAAGTATACCTGTATATACTTAAGTATATCTATTAAATATATTTGTTATGAGCAATTGTGACAATTTGCCTGCATGTGTACTGTACAAATAAGATATGGATCAATCACTCAAATGTGCAAATTTTTAATGCATGTGGTGTTACAGGATGTTTATTAATGTATCCTGCAGTGGAGCTACTATCATGTATCAAGATCTTGATCAAACACAATAAGGAAAGTAGACCACTTTATTTTGATAGTTTAATTTCTGTGTAAATACACATTTATTATTTGTAAAATAGTTTCTTCGCACGCTATGCAAAACTCGAAAAAAGCAAAGAATGTTAGGCAAGAAGCAGGATGCGGATTTCACATAAATCTACATGTTAAACAATGCAAAAACAATTGCATAGAAAAGTGTGGCGTAGGCGTGATTCAGCTGTGTTCCAGTCTTCTTTATTTAATTTGAAAATGGATTTTCTGTGGAAGACGATAAACTTTCGTAGGAGTCACCACGGCGGAATGAACCAGCAATTACTCTGGCATATGTTTTACCAGTGGATGCCTTTCCTGTCACAACCCAGTAAGAACTGATGGTCTCTTGAGCATGTCATGGTCGTTTCCAGTATTGGAATATAGCATCATTGTACTTCAGGTGTCCCGAGTTCAAGTCCTGGCTCGTAGACTTTTCCCAATCCTGTCTTACTTTTCTCTCTCTCGCTCTCTCTCTATATATATCTAACTTAACTTCCTCACTACATACAGTAATATGAAAAACTAAACTGTATAATTTAAGGAAAGAAGAAGTTCCCACAGCTCTCGGCCATGCCCCCTCATTTTAATGACCATGGCTGCTTACTACTCAGTAGGGACTGTGTTTGAATTTACTATACACAGTCTTTAGAAAAGTACGTTCTAAATAGTATGAATGCGAATATGAATGGAACTTGGTTGTACTACATCGGCCATTTGTCATTATCACATGACCTACCCATCGGATGCATCCTTTAAAATCTTGGCGGAAGTAGTAGGTCATCTGGTTACTTCTTGCATACTGTTTTTTGAATTCTGTGAATTCAGGCATACTACTTGGCTTGCATACTGTTTTTAGCGTACTATATGCGATTTCGGACGAAGCACATGTTAGGCAAGTGTTTCTTGTTTCATGAGGTGACTGTTAATTTTCATAAGTATACTAGCTTAATATACAGTATATAATAGTTTTTTTTTCACATATTGCATGACTTATTTTTAAGGGCGCCATGGTGGTGTAGTGTGTAGCACGATCGCCTCGCAGCAGGAAGGTCACTGATTCGAGCCTGTCTGGGTAATTTGGCATTTCTGTGTGGATTTTAGATGTTCCCCTGTGTTGTTGCGTAGGTTTCCTCCGGTACCTTCCCCCACAAGTTCAAAGATGTGGTACATGTGGAACAAATTGTCCGTAGTGTATGTGTGTGAATGAGTGTGTGTGGATGTTTCCCTGAGATGGGTTGCAGCTGGAAGGGCATCGGCTGTATAAACATATGCTGGATAAGTTGGCGGTTCATTCCGCTGTGGTGACCCCAGATTAATAACGGGACTAAGCCGAGAATGAATGAATGAATGAATGAAGATATATTTATATTTAAAGTTTATAAATAAAATGAACGCCTCAGCTTAGTTTGCGCTGATCATTACGCATGACATTATGCATTCTGCTTATTTTTCAAACATTTGTTTGATTCGCAATGTTAGATTATGTATTTAAGTGGATTGTTTATAAGGACTATTAACTGTAATTATCAGAAGGTTGTTGCTTTGGTACATAATACATAAATACATAAAATCTCCTGTTAAATTTGAATTCCTGTAATTTTGTTTTGCGAAGTGTTGTTTAACGGAAAGATGTTTATTTCCCAACACATTTCTAAACAAAATAGTTTAAATAACTAATTTCTAATTTATTTTTGTCTTTGCCATGATCACATCACATTACATTATATTTGACTAGATATTTTGCAAGACACTAGTATTTTGCTTAAAGTGCAATTTAAAGGCTTCACTAGGTTAAGCAAGCTACACAATAGAAAAAACAATAGAAAAAATATTTCTTCTGTTAACCTGCATATCTGATAACACTTTTTAACCTCTAGAGTCAATTTAACATCAACAATTTAAACCTCCCAAAATCCACATTTCTTCAACTAAAACATTTGTGTAAGATAATTTACGTCATGTTTGACTTCTTAAAAGGTCCTAGAAATAACGCCCTACCCATACACCTAGATTTCCCAAAGCATGACTATAGACAAAAATTGGCAAATCACCATAAAACTTAGCTGAATTACCTAATATTGGAAAAATGTATGGAATTAGTGTTTTCATTAGATATGTTTCCATCCAAAAATGCAAATTAACTTTCTTCAAAACTGGATTATTGCACAAAACAAGTTAAAGAGAACAAAATCGACACTTCCTGATAAACTGGCGCCAAATATCAACAGTAAACAAAGAATTTGCTGCGGTAGGGGAAGCTGTGTGAATCTTTTCCTTATTTAATAAATGACCTGCCCCTCAGAAGACAAACAAATGCCGACATTCAATGAACACGTGCTGGCGTTTGAAGACGTGAAACGTGGAGCACAGACAGTTCTGGAGATAATTAATAATATGATAACTCTAATACTGAGATGGTTAAGGTGTTTTTGAATGACTAAACAACATTTCAGATGTTTTACAATGTTCTCAGCCTGCTGGTTTGTCCATTCACACACATTTTTATCATCACGTGATCTCTTAAAACAAAATGCCATGACCTTTTTTAATGTGCATACTGGAATTTGTTTGGTAAAAGTGTTTCCATTGGAGTTTTCCTTATCGAATAAAGTTTATCCTACTCAGGTATGCGCATTCGCTTTTTTATGCTCATTACCAAAACTTATCTTGGCGTTTCCATCAAGCGTTTTTATTATTATTATTATTATTATTATTATTATTATTATTATTATTATTATTATTGTTATTTTTATTCTTTTTATAATTATTTTTTTAATGGACATATCCAAAATACACAAATATAGGTCGATGGAAACTCTGTACTACACATATTACATGTTTTTGTAATTTATGTTATTTAGAACGAATAACCATTTCGTTTATGAAGGATAGAAACAAATTATGTTAGCTCAATCATGAAACAAAAGAAAAACAAACACAGTTTCAATCATTCAGTGGGATATTATTTTAAAGAGGGCTAATAATAATGAACTTAAAATTATATTTAAAAAAAAAATGCTTTTATTCCAGCCAAAATAAAAGAAATAAAATAATGGACTTTCTCCAGAGGAAAGTATTATTATAGGAAATACACTAAATTATCCTTGCTCTGTTAAACATAATTTTACAAATATTTTACACTCTCAGAAATAAAGGTATGCGAACTGTCACTGGGGTGGTACCTTTTCAAAAGGTACACATTTGTACCTAAAGGGTCCGTATTAGTACCTCAAAATTATATATTAGTACCTACAAATTTTCAGAGGAACACTTCTGTACTTTTTAGGTACTAATATGTACCCTTTAGGTATTAATATGGACCCTTTAGGGACAAAGGTGTACCTTTTTGAAAAGGTACCACCCCAGTGACAGCTCGCATACCTTTATTTCTGAGAATGTATAAAGAATAAGAAATTCACATGATGGATAATAACTTTGCCCTCAACTGTTTGCCATTCATCCCAAAAATATAGAGATAAGAAACTTAGTCAGTATCACCCAGTCCTAGCTGCTGTGATAGATGGCAGAACCGGATTGGCATGAACATCTGAGTGTCAGCGGATGTAAGCTTGACAGATGTGTCCTTCCTGAACTACAGCAATGGTTGATTTGTGTAACTTCTCTAGAAAGCGATGATGTCATTTCATTATCACAAAGTATACAGCCAATGATTTGCATAAACGGCTTAATCTCAAACTGATCTAGAGAACAGCTAACATTAATTTGTTGTTAGATGCAATCTCTGATATTGCATAGGTGGGATCCACCTTCTAATCAAACTTTATACTCTTCCCAAAGCGATATTTTTCACGTATAAAAGATGAAGGCTGACATTAACCTCACATTATCCCCGGAGGATGAACATGGTCTTCATTGGGTTGGTCAGAATGTCCCGGATGTGGATGGTGAGATGGGTCATCCTGCTGGTGGGACTGCAGTCAGTAAAAGCAGGTGAGCCCACTACAGTGTTTTTTTGTTGTCATTTTAAAATATGCAATATTGTTGTAAAAATCTGTATGTCTCTTTATGTTTGGAGACTTTATGCCTGATTACGGGAATGAGATGAATCTTCTAGTAACAGGACAACCAACTGGTAAATATTTCATTTAGTTTTTACGTTTATTGTATTTTTAGGTAGTTTCAGATACATTTTTTTGAAGTAATTGCAAAGGAATTAATACTGTTTTATTAATGCCATTTCTATGGTCAAGACATTTTATTATTGCATTGATCAGAATAATTAAAAAAGGTCAAAATCTTTTTTTTTCCCCCATGATTTTGATTTAGTTCCACTTGTAGAATCTCAGTTTTTGTAAAATCTCAGACTCATTGTTTGCGCTTTGGAGCCTAGAGCTGTTGCCATCAGCAAAACATAACATGAAAGGGTCAAAACGTAGATTTGAAATATGCCAGAGGTCTGTAATAATAAAAAAAAAACATTTATTTTGAAGACTGTCTAAAATAATATGATCAATAAATCAGTTTAACGTCTAGTCTAAATATGGCTTTTAAAAGTTCATTCATTTATTTTATTTTCAGCTTAGTCCCTTAACTGTATTAATAAGGGGTCGCCACAGGGGTATTGAACTGCCTCTTTAAAAATTTAATTTACTTAAAAAGCAACTAACACTCTAAAATGAGAACCGACAAAAAAAACACAAACAAATTTTGTCCACTCTACAATATGCAATATTATTGTACAAATCTGTATGTCCTTTTTGTGTTTGAAGACTTTATGTATGAGTATGGGGATGAGATAAATCCTCCAGTATCAGGTCAAGTGTATTTATTTTTTCATGCGTTTAATGTAATATTAGGCAATAATTAGTAGAATTTTCAGATAAAATTTTTGAAGTAATTATAGAGGAATTGATGACATTTCTGTGATCAAGACAATTTATCATTTTATCATTGCATTTATCAGAATAATGAGAAAAGTCAAAATCACTTTTCCTTGATTTTGATTTAGTTCCACTTGTAGAATCTCAGTTTTTGTAAAATCTCAGACTCAGTGTTGTGCTTTGGAGTCTAATAGAGCTGTTGTCATCAGCAAAACATAATACGTAAGGGTCAAAACGTAGATTTGAAATATGCCAGAGGTCTATAATAATAAAAAAAAAAAATATTTGAAGACTGTCTAAAATAATATGATCAATAAATCAGTTTAATGTCTAACTTTAATATGCCTTTAAAAATTCAAATTACTCAAAAACAAAACAGCTAACATCAAAAATTGAGAGTAAACAAAATGAGTTTGTCCAGGCAAATAGGATCTAAACCAGGAAAAGTGAAAACTTGTGATTTGAAACTATGCATAATTTATTTATATTTAGAATGTATGGACCCTTTTCACAAGCCTATTATGATGCATTTAACGGTCTTCCTAATCTTAAATCCTTGGAAGTTTTCAATGTTCATGTTTTTTTTAAAAAACGTTTGAACATTAATTTGTAATTATGTATGTATTATATCATCTTTTAATGCAGCGTCTATGGGACAAGACAGTAAATTATGTGTTATTCTTCCCTCTGGCTGCCATTATGACTCTTACACAATTTTTTTCCGTTTTCTTGAAGTTTTTATAACACCATCGTTGAGTTTTTTTTTTTATTATTTGAGCAAATAAGACTGTAAAAAATATACTTTGTGTGTTCTCCCATTCATGGCACTCTAAGTTTTCCCAACTATGACGACTTCGGCTACTGAGAAACCCGGAAATGTGAAAAGGGTCTATTAATGTTACCAAACAAAATTAATCATGAATACTTAGACAATTAACAATCAATTACTTAGCATGTGAAAACGTAAAATTTTAGAATTTGAATAAAATCATTCAAATTAGGACTGGACAATATTGGAAAAATCTAACATTGCGTTTTTTTAATTTTTATTCTGCGATACATATTACGATATGTTTACAATTTCACTAGACGAGTTGAATAACTCATTCATTCATTCATTTTCTTTTCGGCTTAGTCCCTTTATTAATCCGGGGTCGCCACAGTGTATTGTACCACCAACTTATCCAGCATTTGTTTTACGCAGCGGGTGCCCTTCCAGCCACAACCCATCTCTGGGAAACACATCCACACATTCACACACATACACTACGGACAATTTAGCTTACCCAATTCACCTGTACCGCATGTCTTTGGACTGTGGGGGAAACCGGAGCACCTGGAGGAAACCCACGCAACCACGGGGAGAACATGCAAACTCCACACAGAAATGCCAACTGGCCCAGCCGGGGATCGAACCAGCGACCTTCTTGCTGTGAGGCGAACGTGCTAACCACTCGGCCACCGTGGCGCCGAGTTGAATAACTAATTGGAAAGAATTGATCATATTAGATCGATTGGGATAATTCTGAAGGAAAGAATATAATATAAAATATAAGATAAAATATAAATAATCTACAAGCGTAGATAATCTCAATAAAGAAAAAGATACCAATTAAATATACAGTGTTTTATTGTATTTAGATGTACAAAACTGAACAATCAAATGTATAATAATACTGTATAGTCTTCGTTTTATAAACAATTCAATAAAATTAATCGTTGTTGATTTGTTGAAGATACAAACAGTACAATTTCTAATGCCCGAATGCTTTTAAAATCCTCAAAGTTACAGGCCTCAAAAAACACGTGCGAAATGATAAATATAATCCAGAATCAACATTGCATATACTTGCTATGTCATTATTGTGAATGATCACATCGCAATATCGACGCTAAAATGACATATTGTGCTGCTCTGATTCAAATGATAAAATGTGTGAATGTAAAATTCTCTTTGCCTTTTATTTCAGTGTTCCCAGGCATGACAAATGTGATCATCACTGAAGGTATGCTGTCCTTCATAGCTTTTATAATCATTATTTATTTATAAAAGATTAGATTTATAAAGGATTTCTCTTTTGGTGTAGCCGTACCGAATCCTGATCATCAGTCCTCGATCTGCAGCACATGGGGAAATTTCCACTTCAAGACATTCGACGGT
>CAIGQQ010034560.1:1242707-1266984 GCA_903798035.1 Danio albolineatus | reverse complement strand
GGTTAATATGACATCAAATTTGTGTACAGCTTACTGCGGTAAGGATTTTTTCTTTATCTTTTCTGAATTGGCAGTTTAATGCGACATAATGTCATATTTTTAATTTTGATGCAAATTTTTGTTTGCTGTTTGTAGACTGCATTGGCCCTGATGGATCACCTAGAAAGGTATGTCATGTTATTGTACAAAGAAACGGCAGTACTGTTTTCTTATAAACATCTTCGCTGTTAGCAGGCATTAAATAATTTATTAATGGACAGTTCAATTAAATATGCTGGGCAGCTCTGGAGTTTGAGGGTCTGTGGCTTTCAAGAAGTATTAAATATATTAAATATCACACGTGATTTCTTACACTTTAAGTTTTCTCAAAATATTAAGCACTTTAAAATTATTTTAATTTACTTTGCAGCTTTTTCTTTAATTAAATTTAGTGTGTTGGAAATAAATATACAAACAAACATTCATTCATTCATTGTCCTTTGGCTTAGTTCCTTTATTCATCAGTGGTCGCCACAGTGGAATGAACCGCCAACTTATCTAGCATATGTTTTACACAGAGGATGCCCTTCCAATTCACTTACAGCACAGGTCTTTGGACTCTGGGGGGAACCGGAGCACCCGGAGTAAACCCACGCCAAAACAGCGTGCAAACTCCTCACAAAAATGGCAACTGACCTAGCCGGGGCTCAAACCAGCAACCTTGCTGTAAAGCTATTATGCTACCCACTAAGCCACCGTGATGCTCGTTTTAATCATTCAAATTAAATAATTTATTATCAATTAATTTCTTATAAGATTGTTAGATTTTGCTGTATTTGGTTCTACCTTTCTTGGGTGGTTCACCAATGTATTAGATGACTCTACAATACAATAAGGAAGCTGACCAAAGTTCTTACAGGAGAAGACTTTATTGAAGACAATGAATAGTGCAGTTCTTTAGCATTGCTGTTAACCTGTCGGCCTTAAAGTAACCCAAAGTACTGTCTGTGTGAGAGAACTTTATACTAGCGACAAACAAACTACTCTGTGTTTACTAAGGTCAGCAGAACCCTCTTATCAGACGTTTCAGTTGTTGTTTTGTTTATACCCATTGAAATCATGAAAGGGTCATACTTATCAGTTGAGCTACTGATTGCCTCCAACATGCACAGAATTGATCACATCAGAGTCCATTCAGTGTAAATGCAACTGAACTAAAATGCTTATAATCTTTCAGTTATTAAGGTAATTTCCTTTACAGTTGTTGTTACAGTTCTTTTCAACAGTTCACACTTAGCTGATGATTGATTATAAAGCTTTAGCATGCTGTCCCGGGAGAGAGCCCTGAGCTCATAAGATCCTCGAGCTCGGGGCTCCCTCGCTTTTGCAAGGCGAGCAGGGTGTTTGAGCTCAGGTAGATCTCGAGAACTCCCTTGCTGTAGTTGCTAATGAACAGATAGTGATTGCTCTTAAGAGATAACTACTACTAGGAGCATGTCTATGGAACCGATTTGGATTAGTTAGTTAAGTTGCATGTTTTTGGATGGTCAGCTGGCTTGGTAAGGACTAGAACCAGTGACGTTCTTGCTGTGAGGCAACAGTGCTAACCGCTAGGCCACCGTGCCACTCATCTAGTAAAGGAGTTGGGGTGGAAGGGGGGAATCTCTAAAACGAAGATGGCTGTGATATAAAACTTAAGGTATTTATAGCGGCTTAGGAATTGTCTGAATCATGAATTGAATAATGCGGGATCCTCTCGAAATTAATTTATAAATAAACTTCACTTATAATTGCTATAGGGGACTTTTGTATCTGATATTGATATTGTAACTGATATTTCAATTATAAACACTACATAATCAGTAGTGATTGTTATTATTATAATCATTATTCATAAACATTTCAAGTGACTAATGCCATATTAACATTAATGTCACATGTCTTATGTACATTACATCAATGAATTGACCTGTAATGGTGAACTTCAGGAAAGAACGCAGTTTGTCATGACACCATAGCTCAATTTAAGCCATTACCGTCAGTCAGTAGAGTTTCCAAAGCCCTGGTGCAGCTTATTGTTTCAAAACTCAGCTAATATTATTCTCCATGGCCCTCTTTCTCTTTATCCACCACACAGAAACTGCCCTATTGGAAATGGCCCTATGCCTCTTGTTAACAGGAGACTTTAGCCAGAGAAGTCGCTCATTTTCACTGATAAATCTACAATTCTGTAAATAACTATCATTAACATTTTTTCTTCTCCTCCAGCCTGGGCAAATCTGGACATATCAGTGTTACAACTATACATGCCAAAATACTGGTGTTTATGTGAAAGTTCCTGTAACGTGTCCAACTATAAAGCCCTGTGGTGATGGATACAAAAGCGCTGTTGAAAACTGCTGTCCAACTTGTGGTGAGTCTTCAACATTTGATAAAGTGTCAGCTGTAATTATTGATTGAATTACTAGCATTGTGCATGTGTGAGAAAAGAAAGAAATTCAAAACAAATTACCCCATAATTTGCTCACCCTCAAGGCATCCTCGGTGTATATGACCTTTCTGTCAGATGAACACAGAGTCATTTTTAATGTTATCCTGGCTCTACAAGCTGTACAACGGTGTTAACAGTGGCTTTTATTTTGAAACTTCCATAAATACACACACGGCAAGCCAACTAGTTTTCTTGTTCGTTGTCATTTTCTGTGGTAAACAAGCTGTGGTAAGTGGTTCCGACGAGATGTGTCAATTCCCAGAGCTTGTGTTATGAATGCATCTTATGTCAGACGTTGTGTTTTATGCACATTCAACTGTCGCCTGAAGTTGGTGGACAAATGGCCTACAGTAGTTTAAACCTGCTGGTGTGGCCAAAGACACCAAACAAACATTGGAACGCTTGATATTTCTTCCATTTTAAGTCTAATAATGTCCATACACATATAATAACTTTAATAATATTAATTAATCTATTATTTTATCATTTCAGTTTGTGATTATGAGCAATGTCTTAAGAAGAAATGTGATGTGGGATTTGAGTTAGGCTTGAATAAACCTAACGGCAGTTGCTGTCCACCCTGCAGTAAGTATCAAATCTCATATTTATTCCTAAATGAGCTAAATATATTAGAAATGTGCTAAATATGCTAAAAAGAATAGCTCGTGCTCAAAAAACATATTTGTTTCCTAATTTGCTTCTCCACACACTTTTTAAGCACATTAATGCAAATTGTTAGAAAACAAACAGAGAAATTGTTTGTTTTTTGTTTCCATGTCCCATGATTGTGTCACAAATGTAGTCTATGGGACTCGTACCAATTTGGATATAAAATAACAGTGGTTCTCAAGTGGTTTGAAAAGGGGACTCACATTTTTCTAAGGTCATTAAGCTGCAAACTAAGATTTTGGGTGCACCAACTTCCCGCCAGCAATAAACCCATTGGCATTTTGCCGCATCTCTCCCACTAAAAATGTAGCAGACCCTCGCGAATGCCTTGTCCCGTCTGAAACAGACTTTAGGACCGTGGTAGGGAACCTATGGCTCATGAGCCACATGTGGCTCTTTGACCAAAGTACATGGCTCTCCAGCTGTCTACCTTCAATAATATTTTATGGTTTTAAAAAATTATTTAACAGTCACTAAAAATCATTTTCCTGTTGAAAATACAATAACTTTTTTTTTTTTTTTTTTTAAAGCAAAATGAATAAACTTAGTTTACAATAAAAGGACGTTTCGACCAATGCACGTGTGCGCTGCTGTGGATAAAATTGAATCGTGACATTGAAAGGGCAACAGTATGCGTGGTTACCATAGAAATATGATTCGTTTGCCCTCTATTATTTTCTCAATAATAGTAAAATATAATTTTTGTTCTTCAAAACTAGTCAAATTAATATAATAATAATAATATATGAAGAGTTCAGATGGAAAAACCTCTAAATGCCATTTGAAATATTCTCCTAGCATTTTTATCAGCCTCCCATGTTCATGTTCAAGTATTTCACTTTAAAGGCAATTTTAAAAACCACACAAGTGTGTCTGAGAAAAATGCTAATTTTAGAAGAAAATATCAAACGGCATTTAGAGGTTTTTGCACCTAAATACTAAACATATGTTCTTAAAAACTAGCCAAAATTGTTCCTGCATATTTTATTTTGAATTATTTGAAGTAACTGTAATTTTTATAATAGTACAATGTTTTATATTAAATTATGTTGCTTTTCAGGATAAATAATAATATTTTAAAATAATTTTTAATAAATTGTACTTGCATTGTGCATGAACATAAATAAAGGTTGTGTTTAAACCTGTATTCTAGTAGTAGTATATATTGGGGTGTGTATACATATATATATACACCCTGATGGCTCTTTAAAAAAATGCATTTGCCAAAAATATCAGAAATGGCTCTTTGCTGAAAAAAGGTTTCCGACCCCTTGCTTTAGGAGAACATTTTTTTGTCTCAAGTACATAACTCATGCCTTTAAAATCAAAGCTGCGACCCACCTTGCTTCTGTGACCAACTTTTTTAGTCGCAACACAACATTAGTATATCTTAATAGGTGCTATATGTCTTCATGTCATATAATGTTACATTCAAACTGCCTTTGCATTGTTTTTATTTTCAACCAACGCAAAGGCCAAGCAAATTTGTGTTTCAGGAAATATCTAAACATAGACGGCTTGGCTAAAACAAGGCTAAGAATCTATCTAAGAATAGCCCTAAATTAGACTAGTCATCAAATACACACATTAGTCAGATATTACGCCCCAAAGTCTAGGCGAAAAACAACATGGGCATAATAAACATAACAAATGTTGTGGGTGGTGGATTTCCCAAACAAAACAAACTTAATACAAAAAGACCCCTGTGGTCGACAACCAAACTCAGATACTCAATTGAGAGTAATTGAATAGATTTACATAGAAAAATAGTATTTTTAAAGAGCATCTCTTCAGGGTGGCCTCAGGTCAAAATAACAAACAAAATAATCTATAAAGTAAAATAAACTAAATTACCTATGAATATTTAAAGAAAATACAGGAAGCTTACCTTTCTCCCTAACATAAAGTCAAAAGTAATCAAACAAATCCCTACAAGCTCAAATTTCCAAATATTCAAACAAACGTGTGAACAATGGCACAAGATTAAATGCAATGTTGTTCGTGGTCAAAGGGGTAAGGGGGAAATCCAGGAGCTCCATTTGCAACAACCGTCGCACCACAAATGAGCTCCTCGAACCCTGCCGGAAGGTCCTATTTATAGGCCTCCACGACCAGCAGCCAATCAGGGCATGAATCTCAATGCAGTGGGAGCCTATGGACCGATAGAAAACAACACAAGAAGGCGGGACAAACAAAAAGACACGTGTAGTGCGCAACAAAATAAATAAACAAATAAACTTCAATCGTAACATCAGACTTGACTTGTAGTCATTCATTTTGGTGTATCTGGCTAGTCTAGTTTTGGGCTATTCTTAGATGTCTGTTAGATTTTCATCAAAATTTAGCCGTCTCTCGGCTAATCCATCTAAGCTTAGATGTAATTTCTCTTCATAGCGCATTCATTCCAGTTCGGTTGAAAACTGCGTTCATCATCATTTATCCTGTTGCTTTTACTGGTGAGAGAACATTCATTTTTGGCTGGATCTTCTCTATTAATCAATTTATTTCCTTCTGTTTAGTACGAAAAGATGTCTGTGTGTACAATAACACTGAGTACAAGGTGAGCTGTTTGGTTCATTATTCTAGTTAAAGCATTATAGATTATCGTTTGAGTATTTTTCAGATTTTTGAGTTTTTTCTTCGTCAGACAATGAATCTGCTCTTCAGTGCCGTCTTTTTGTTAGGTCGGCGTCTACTATTTCACCTGTAAAACTTTGAACTGTCGTCAAGTTAATGGCTCATTTGTGGCAGTGATGACCACAAATCCATGTCCTTACATGAGTTCACAGGACTGTGGGCCTGTAAGTACAATCTTCAGCTGTTCATTAAATACTTGTCTGTTGCATTCATACTAGAGATGTTTCGATTTTTCTGAACATCACCTTGAACTCTCATTCTAATACCTAGAAATGAAAAAGTCTGTAATTTAAAAATGTAGTGGAAGGTTCCATTCGTTTGTTAAAACTACTACTACTAAAACTACTAAATGTGTTTGTTTTCACACACTAAAGGTGATGCACTTCTTTTCTATGATGTATATGGCTCATTGTGAAACTGTTATTTCTGCTTCACGTTCAAACAATTGTAATACAAATGGAGTCAGAATGCCTGACTGGCTGTCTTACGGACCGGTGAATTAGTTTTTGGTTCAACCTAGTTTTAATTACTGAAAATAGCACAGACCATCTATTGTTTCTACGCTCACCTTCTTATTAATATCACGTGTGGCTCTTTTGACTACAAAATTTGACATGCCATTGAATTGTTAAAACTGTAAAATCTCTCTCTTAGGGCTCTGATTATGTGAAAAAATCTGAAGATTGTTGTGGAACATGTGTGCAAACCAAATGTACTTACATGATTGACAACACCACACACACTCTTGAGGTACGTTCCAAAACATCTGTCAGCTTTTCTATATTCTTTTAGTTCATCGATTAATAAATCTGTCTGTGTTTTGTTAGGTTGGAGAAGTTCAGAGTTACAAATGTGAAAATGTGACCTGTAGTGTCATCAGTGGCTCTCCTGTGACTGAGAGGAACTCTGAGAAGTGCACTTACTTGAGCTCACTTGACTGTAATCTTGTAAGTAGAATCTCTGTCCAGTGTTTCTTCATTTAAGTGTATTTGTTTCATCTATTCACTAAAACTAAACTCAACGGCTATGAGTTTATAGTTTGTTTACATGTGGAAGTCAGTTTTACAGAGTGCAGTCTTGTAATGTTGCCATGTCCTGTTATTATAAGACTCTTTTGGTTTGTTATTCGGGTTGGCGCACAGATCAGTATGTTTAAATAGCTATTAAAGTGGGTGGAGAGATGTATTTTAGAGTTATTTTTAACATGAAGTGTTTTTATTTATTTCAGTTTGTTATGGAGCTGTTTTTGATTGTGTATTTTTCTAGCTAGACCTATTACATAGTTTTAATTAATTATTAAACAGTATACACTACGATATATTGACAAACAAGAAAGAATGACAACTAATAAAGGTGTGCGTTTGTGTGTTTTAAAGCTTTTGTGTACTTGCATGGTGGGAGACGGGTAAAGAAATCTATTGGCTTTAGTTTTGCTGGTGGTTTTTCCGCACACTAAAAATTAGAATTCAGATAGCTATTGTTTAAAACACGTTCAAAATGAGTAAACTCTCTTTAAAACAGTTAAACTTAATTGAGACATTTGCCAAAAGGCCTAAAACTGAGACAAATACTGATCCCCCACATGGAGCGGAGACCGTAGTGTCGTCCGCTGCGCTACCATTCAAGGTGTTTTAAACTATTTTATCTGACAGGCTAGCATAAATAAGCAGACATCTCCATTCTCACAACGAGTTTTTGAGTTCTCTGACTCTACCCCGGTAGAACAAACTCCGTTGGAAATGTAGCAACATATCCAGTGCTGTTGCGAATACTGTGTAAATGCCTGTCCTGCTTATTCACATTATTTGATTAAATAAATTCAATTGTAATTGACCGGCGCAACAGGGAGAACAGTTTAATGAAGTGAAGTTTCATAAACTAATTTCGAGAGGAGCACATGATATGATTAAGCAGGCCTGGCTGATCATCTGTAATCAGTAATAATTCAATCAGAGCAATCCAAGCTTACTATAAATTGATAATTTTTCCCTACTGCACTATCTACATTTTTAAAGAATCCCCCCTTCCACCCCATCTCCTCCTTTTTTCCTCCCTTTCTAAGGGGGAGCTTTCGAGACCTACCTGATCTCGGATCCCCTTATATGCTTATTGACTGGGCGGGAGCCTTGGGCTCAAGTATCTCCGAGCTCAGGGTTCTCTACCGGGACAGCATGCTAAACCTGCTATAAACGCTAAGCATATGTAAGTGTGAACACTTGAAACTGAATTTTTCACTTAAATTTTGTTTAGGGTAGATTATTATTTTATTTGACAATCCAGTTGGTTTTTCCATTGTTGAAGCATGTCGGATTTGTTTTGAAGCACTTCGCCTCAAATGTTATTTGTTCTTCTATTTTAGATAACTGACCAACAAATATATTAAAACCAAGAGACTAACTATATACGAAATTCGTTTTAAAAAGATATTTTTTCCAACAAAAATATACGAGTTGTATTTTTGTTTAGCCCGTCCACTACTCAACTGTGCGGCTGGATGAGTTTCGGTCAGTGAAAAGTAAGGATTTAATTAATGTGTCACTAATTGTATTGTATCACTATCTTCTGTCATATATTTGCAATTTTTTTAACATGTCATAATTTTAAAGATTACGTCTTGAGCGTCTGATTTTTTCCTTGGTGCTGATGTGCTTTTATTACAACGAAATATAAAAATTAAAGAGGAAACTTATGTTGCAACGAATGCCCTTAAATATTGTAGCCTTTGACAGTAAGCATCAATGATTCTTGAGATGATTGGGGGAAGGGGACGGGGCTGTGCTGGATTTGTGCTTACCTTGGAATAAAATCCTGCAAGCGCCCCTGACAGCTCCTACCTCTTTCCCTGTGATTTCTCGCTCTGTTCATTTATTTGTTAGTTAGTCAGTTTGTGGGCAAACAGAACAGAGGCATCTTTGTGTTCTAGAATATGTCACTAACACCTGTTCACATTGAGTAGAACTTTTGTAAACGAGACCACCACAAATGACTTTTACTGAACTGAGTTAGTGTTTGGTTGAATCTGAACTGAAATGAAATGCTGATCATTGCTGTCAATTATATTATCGCTTTGTGACCTGCACTAATCTATTCACTGACTGGTTGTTCATGTTTACTTTCTCATCATCACCTGTTGCGTTTAAAAAGCAAGGCTGAATTAATAAAACTTTTCTCTCCAAGGGCTCTGAATACGTGAAACAAGAAGGAGATTGTTGTGGAACCTGTGTGCAGAGGAACTGTACTTACATGATAGACAGCACCACACACACTCTTCAGGTATATTTTATGAACTTCTCTATATATTTTAAGTCCATGAATTTATAAATCTGCACTTCTTCAGCGCTCTTAAATTCTGTCTGTGTTTTGTTAGGTTGGAGAAGTCCACAGTTACAAATGTGAAAATGTGACCTGTAGTATCATCAGTGGCTCTCCTGTGACTGAGAGGAACTCTGAGAAGTGCTCTTACTTGAGCTCACTTGACTGTAAACTTGTAAGTAGATTTGACCGGTTTAATATTGCAGTTCATTTCTATTTTATTTGTAAAGAGCTTTTCAAGATATGTATAATTTCAAAGCAGTTTTACACATTATTAAATTTTATCAGGAAGGGTTTAAAAGTGTTGTGTATAGGGAGGACAGTATATAAAGCAGCCTATACATAATCAACCTGGAGGTTTACAATTTACACTCATCGGCCACTCTATTAGGTACACCTTACCAGTATTGGGTTAGACCTTTGCCCTCAGAACTGCTTTAATCCTTCTGGACATAATTCAATAAGGTACTGGAAATATTCCTCAAAGATTTTGGTCCATATTGACATGATAGCATCACGCAGTTGCAGCAGATTTGTCTGCTGCACATCCATGATGTGAACCTCCCCTTCCACCACATCCGAACGGTGCTCTATTGGATTGAGTTCTGGTGACTGTGGAGGCCACTTGAGTACAGTGAACTAATTGACATGTTCAAGAAACCAGTCTGAGATGATTCGCGCTTCCTGACATGACGGGTTATCCTGCTGGAAGTAGCCATCAGAAGATGGGTACACTGTAGTCATAAAGGGATGGACATGGTCAGCAACAATACTCAGGTAGACTGTGGTGTTGACACGATGCTCAATTGTTACTAATGGGCCCAAGAAAATATCTCCCACGCATTATACCACCACCGCCAGCCTGAACCACTGATACAAGGCAGGATGGATCCATACTTTCATGTTGTTGATGCCAAATTCTGACACTACCGTCTGAATGTCGCAGCAGAATTCGAGAATCATCAGACCAGGCAACATTTTTCCGATCATATTGTCCAATTTTGGTGAGCCTGTGTGTATTGTAGTCTAAGTTTCCTGCTCTTAGCTGACAGAATTGGCACCCGGTGTGGTCTTCTGCTGCTGTAGCCCATCTGCCTCAAGGTTGGATGTGTTGTGTATTCAGGGACTCTTTTCTGCATACCACGGTTGTAACAAGCGGTTATTTGAGTTACTGTTGCCTTTCTATCAGCTGGAACCAGTCTGGCCATTCTCCTCTGACCTCTGGCATCAACAAGGCATTTGTGCCTACAGAACTGCCGCACACTGGATATTTTCTCTTTTTGGACCATTCTCTGTAAACTCTAGAGATGGTTGTGCGTGAAAATGCTGTGTGAGCTGCTGCAGATCGTCTTGACCATGTCTACATGCCTAAATGCATTGAGTTGCTGCCATGTGTTTGGCTGATTAGAAATTTGAACTGGTGTACCTAACAAAATGGTCGGTGAGTGTATAGTGTAGATTTCAGAAAGGTGGTGTCTAAGTCACAGTCATGTCAGCCCATGGGTCATGTCATGATTATATGTGTCATTGTATTGTTTTCTCTTTATCTCTTTCTAAGGGCTTTGAGTACGAGAAAAACGCAGGAGATTGTTGTGGAACGTGTGTACAAAGGAACTGTACTTACATGGTAGACAACACTATGTATACTCTTCAGGTACACTTCAAATCATTTGTCAACTTTATTCTTTTAATTCATCAATCAATGAATCTGCACTTTTCCTCATTCCTCTTAAACTCTGTCTGTGTTTTGTTAGGTTGGAGAAGTTCAGAGTTACAAATGTGAAAATGTGACCTGTAGTATCATCAGTGACTCTCCTGTGACTGAGAGGAACTCTGAGAAGTGCACTTACTTGAGCTCACTTGACTGTAATCTTGTAAGTAGAATCTCTGTCCAATTTTTCTTCATTTAATAGACAGGTTTGGCAGCTGCTATTTTTGAGCTGTTTAACTCTACCTACAGTACCTAAACTAAACTAACTGAAGTCTATGATTGACAGCATAGTTTTATGGTTTGTTTACATCTGAAAGTCTATCCGCATTTCCTCTGGAGTTTCGTGTAATTTCGGGTATTTTATTATTAATTGTCGACTTTAACTGCAGTTTGGCACTTTCACTTTAATTCGGGAACATTTCATGTATGCTCCCCGTGAAAAACGAGATACTATAAGCAAACTATTAACTGCTGGAAGAGTGTTGTTTTAACGGAAGTTCATACCGCATGCTTTTCAATTAAATTTTTTTCAATTCACCTTTATTTGTATAGCACTTTTACAATGTAGATTGTGCCAAAGCAGCTTCATATTGAAGGTTATAGTAAATTGAAACAGTGTAAGTCCAGTTTTTAGTGTTAAAAGTTTAGTTCAGTGTGGTTTAATATTCACTACTGAGAGTCCAAACACTGAAGAGTAATTCATCGGTGCGCAGCTCTACAAGTCCCGAACCATGCGAGCCATTGGCGATAGCGCCGAGGGAAAAAAAACTTCACCAATTGGCAAAATCGAAGAATTAAAAAAACCTTGATAGGATCCACACTCAGTCGGGCTCGACCATCTCTCCTATGGTCAGACATCTTGTGCAGAGCTGCAGTCTAGGCGCCGGAGGCTGGAGAACTCGAGGCTCGTCTGTCCTTGGAGGGTCACAGGAATCAGTCTCATGCTTGCTACTCCGCTATGCACCAATCAGCTGCTCAGGATAAGGCCTAGTCCAGGATTATGGAACCTTGGGATCTCCTCGTCGTGGGTCTTGGATCACATCCTTGGCGCTGCATAGTCTCTGGGGGCCTCGGCATGAGTATCCCCAGGTGGAAATAGAGAACAAAGAGAATAAATAGCGTAGCTGCTGTTCATACTGTATATAAACGAGATGCGTGGAGCCCATTCATGCATCATCCTGTTATGTGATGCATTGAGTGTATGCTTTACTAAAGATAGGTTTTTAATCTAGTTTTGAACTAGTTTAATGCTTAATGGAAGAACCTCCGCATTTCATGGTGCAGGTGTCTGTGGTTCTTCTCTGACTCGATAGGTGCAAAGAGTGTCAAACAGCCGTGTGTGTGTGTGCTATCCTTTCGCATAACACGGTGAAAAGTCATACATGATGGTAATAGTTCGATCAAGGTGTTTACATGTCTGTTCTGCACTTCAATAACGCGAATGAGATCGGTATACTCCACATGTCTTAATTCGGTTTCTCTTTAGTTCGATTATGACCTGAATTGGATTAAATTAATCAAAGTAATCACTGTTTACATGGTAAACTCTTAATCGGAGTATTGTCTTAATCGCATTAAAATTGAATTATTGGTGTCCATGTAAACATACTCACTGAGTCAGATTGTGGGTAAACAAAAGAGAGGCATCTCTGTTTTAGAATGTCTCTTAAAAATGATCAATTTTTTCTATTAACTTAATTAATAAAACTTTTCTCTTTAAGGGCTTTGAATATGTGAAAGAAGAAGGAGATTGTTGTGGAACATGTGTGCAAAGGAACTGTACTTACATGATAGACAGCACCACGCACACTCTTCAGGTACATTTCATAACCTTCTCTATATTATTTTAGTCCATCAATCAATGAATCTGCACTTTTCTTCAGTCCTCTTAAACTCTGTCTGTGTTTTGTTAGGTTGGAGAAGTCCACAGTTACAAATGTGAAAATGTGACCTGTAGTATCATCAGTGGCTCTCCTGTGACTGAGAGGAACTCTGAGAAGTGCACTTACTTGAGCTCACTTGACTGTAAACCTGTAAGTAGACTCATTGCCAACTCCAAACAACACCCAACGCTTTTAAAATGCTTCTTCTTCAGTTCTACTTCAAATTCTCTTAAGTCGTTTGCAAAAAGTACTGAGATATCTGAAACTGTAAAGGGTTTACTCTTATTTATTTGCACAAAGGATGTGCGTTCTGTTGGACGGAGCACACACACACTGCTTGTTTTATTTATTATTTACAACAGTAAACCTGCTCTGTATTCCAAATGACTACTGTTTGATTCAGGGGATTTTGATTGGTAGAACTGATCTATGCTGCCAACCTCACCAAGTAGGACATCTATGTTGATCCTGGAATAACATTCCAATCAGCCAATCAGGTTTAAGGGATATATTTACAGTGTATGTTTAGGCTTACGGTTAGGTTTATGTACTTATGCGTGACTGTTATCCATCTATTATTCCTTTCTGATTTGGGGAATCATTTACAGTCATGGTAGCGTTTAGGGGTAGGGAATAGGTATGGATTACATGCTCAACAAAAATGATGTTCCAGGATCAACATAGATGTTAATCCAGGATCGCATCGTACTTGGCAAAATCATGACGTACGATCTCTGTAGCTCTTCATCTCATTTCAGTGTGTGTGTTTGCATTGCATGTCTGCAAATGAGCTGTCTTTATGCGCATATTGAAACTCCTCTTTTTATGCAATACCTTCCCTCATTCGACACTCCCACCTCAACGCAGCTGGAAACACACACTTTCCTTGCCTTCAAACATAAATAACTCCTGAAACAAGAGAGTTTCGTGGCACTTTAATGTTTGGAATTAAGAAAATATTTGACTGTGAAGAGATTTTAGAAAGAAAAATGAGAATTAAATGATTTTAATTTGTGAATCTGGCTCTGGGTTTTGAAATTGAACTGAATTGTTTTTACCCTTCAAGTGCTTCGAATATGTGAAACAAGAGGGCGAGTGCTGTGGAACATGTAAACAAACCTGTTGTGTTTATGAAGCGCCAGACAACACCACGCATACTCTCCAGGTACACAAAAATTCACTTGCTTTTATTCATCTTAAGATGAGTGCAACAAAGTTCCTGTGCTGTTTTTCAATCCTCACAAAGCATGTCTTTTTATGCAGAATGGAGAGGCGTACACATCCAAATGCGAGACCGGTACCTGTCATGAAGTGAATGGCGTGTTTGAGACTGAGAAGAAGATTAAGGAGTGCCCTCCATTTAATGCAGACGACTGCGACCCTGTAAGAGTTACTATTACTTAAAGGAAAAGTCCCCCCACCCCCCAAAAACGCCTTTTTTAAGTTTCATTTTTTTCTGTGAAACCAAAAAGATCACATTTTGAATAATGTTGGAAACCATTAGCCATTGACCTCCTTAGTAGGAGAGTAAGATACAGTACTATGGAATTCAAGGATTATCGGTTTCCAGCATTGTTCAAAGTATTTTGTGTTGCACAGAAACATTTAAATGATTACTTACAGATCTTGACAGCTATGAACAATGTTCAATTTCATTTTGGAGAAGTACTTAATATTTATAATAAACAAAAAAAGATTCCCAGTACTGGGTTGCGGCTGGAAGGGCTGCTTAAAACATATACAGGGTTCAACACTAAGGATTTTTTCTACTGGCCTAATTGGACCAGTGGCTCAGATATTTACTTGCCCTGTCAAATTTTTCACTGGCCCCACCAAAACAGAAAAAAAGTTAATTGCTATTTCTTAGCAACATATTTAAAAAATATATGTCAAAAAATGTGCAGGTGTTTTATTGCAAAACAAAACCTGGCTGACCTAAAAACAGCACGACAGCAAAACATCACAAAACAGACATTTTCTGTTAGCCTCATAATTGTTGTCGTCTCTTCGCTATGTTGGTTTTTACCAGCTTACGGACAAAAATAACATGCTCACAACATTCAATCAGATAAGAGGAACCAAAAAAGCAATATGGTATTTACGACTTCACAGAGAAGGTTGCATTCAAATACTTGAAAGCACAAACTATTTCTTGATTTTAAGACTGTATATGCATGCAATTGACAAATAGTCGCAGGCAAATAAACATTTTGTGACAAGGCAGCACTGGCCTGATCGGGCCAGTAACGATTCTGTCTACTATCCCGAGCATCTCTCACACTGTCCCCGGGCCATCAGGCAGTCCTTATTGTTGAGCCCTGATATACAGTATGCTTCAATAGTTGGTGGTTCATTTATCTGTGGTGACCTCTGATACATCAGAGACTAAGCAGAAGGAAAATGAATGAATGATTAATAATTTGGAAGAACTTCTTTCATACAACAAAGCATGTGTCACAGAGTAACTCATAAGAAAAATAGCATGACTTCTTATTTAAAATCTCTAGACGGCAGTGTCAGCTATTTTAAACCTTGGAAACATTCAAATAAGTTGTACTTTTAAGTGTGTTTTATGCCGAGTTCAGACTGCATGATTTTCAAAGTAGTCGTGTCACATATGTTTTCACACTGCATGACTACCTGGGATAGTGTTCCGGCGGTGCTGTGTTTACACTGCAAGATGGATCGGCAACGGGATTTCACACTGCATGACTTTACAAAAGGAGCATCGCTGACAACTTTGTATCGGTCTGCAAATACAACCAAACACACGCGAGAAGTGACATGTAAACAACGCTGAAAGAAGCCTTAAAGGGTCACGAAACACCAAAACACATTTTTAAAACTGTTGACAGTCATATACGTGTCCCACATTGCTATAAACACTATTAGGACACATATATTTCGCTAAAGAGTAGAAATTTGTTGTTTTTGCGTTATTTCAAACAAATTCGTTCTTCCGGTTTGAATAAAATTTTTGAAGCTGCGTCACAGCGATGAGATCTATGCGTGTATTCCAGCATGAAGAGTGGACGTCTGTACAGGCGAGTACATTGTGACGGCATTGATTCATGAGAAAGACTTGGTTCAAACCAATCAGCGCGCTCAATTGTGAATGCAGTGCAACTTCATTAATATTCATGATCGCTTCAGAGATTGTTTGTACCTGTTAGTGTTCAGACGGCAAGGAAGCGCCACCCTGTGTTGCTAAAGCAAAAGGAAGAAGAAGAAGAATTGTTTGGAGACACAGGTCGCCAGTGTTGTGTTTATGTGCTGCAACAAAGGTTTTGTTTTCATTTCCCGTTATGAGAGCGCAGCCGGACTCCCACGCGCCAACAGAAACTTTTTTGTTTGTTTTTTTCACCCGAGAGCTTTCCGCATCTGGAAATGGTGAAATCCAGATTTGCCGCTCATCTCCTTTTACAAACAATACGCAGCTGCAGTTCATGTTGATTGTCCTGTTTTTGGTAAGTAAGTGATCTGTGCTCTCTGTTTATTCAGATGGGAAAGTTAGCTTTGTGCTGTATCAGTGTTTATAGACATACCTTAGTCAAAATGATCAGAACTGTTACTGAGTTTACAGTACGTTAATATCAGTACAATATTATAGACTGAAAGATCCACTGTAGATGCTGCTCTCCGAGTGTAAACATATAAACACCGCCGCATTTTGTGACAGGATAGTCTACACACACACACGGCTTTCTGACGCTACCTACCGAGAGCATCCAAGTTACAGACAAAATACAGAGGGTTTTTCTCTCATACGCCGTGCGGTCTCAAACTATCAAAAACGCACTCTTAGCAGTTTCTCACATCTCATTTGTCACGGGGGGCATGCAAGAAATGTTCCTGGATTAAAGTGAAAGTGCCGTTAAAGTCGACAAATTAATAATTAGATTACTGACGTCCAAGTAAACACAGTCACTGTCTTTCTCCCCTGCGTCTGTGTGTTTGTTGTGCCTCTGTGGAAACTCCCATTTTTATGCAAAACCTTCCCTCTTACCACTTCCCCGACACTCCCACCTAAACCGAGCTGGACACACCCACTTTCCTGAGCTTTTCCAAACTAGAGGTGTGAAAACACCCTGCTGAAACGGGGGTTTCGCGGCCCTTTTAGTGGGGTAGAAAATGTACTTATTTTCCTCACCTGGCTTTTAAAGAGAATTGGCGATTTCTCTCCAACTTTTTTCTTTCTCGACCCGGTTGGGATACAGCTGGGATGAAACATCATACAGACACTGGTGCTCCTGCCAAATCTCCACCAATTTTTCCTCCATTTCTTGGTCCCAAATGCACCGAAAAGAAGGCCTTTTCTCAAACGAAGCCAAGCTTGTTGATATTGTGGTAACTTTTTCTCCCGCAACTTCCCGCTAGCCTGGATGCTGCTCTCTGATTGGCTTATTTCCAGTCAAAACTCATTTCACGCAGCATGATTTGAATCACAGACAGCTCCAGATATTTAGCACGCCAAATATCTCCCGGGCATCAATGAATCATCGGCGATTCTCTCAGATTGTGTCATAGATGGTTCATAGTGTGTGATTGTCACTCGCGTGCACGAGCACCGATTTGCCTGTGATTTCAGGCATTTGTCGGCGATTTCTCAACCTGTCGGCTAAAATCATGCAGTCTGAACTATTACTTACTACTGAATTATTTTGAGCGATGTGATGAAATGTATAATTAAAGCTTACTGTTATTTGTGTCTTTACAGGGAACAATCAAATTGGACACCGATCAATGCTGTTACACCTGTAAAATATTCTTTATTTTTATTCTTTATTATTTTTTTTAAGCGTTAAAGTGAATTTGTCAATCTTACCGTATTAATGCATATTAAGTAACAGATATGCAAATAAAAAGGGTGAAACACAGGCTTACCTCTCATTCATTCACAGGTGAAACTCGCAACTGTGTCCGTCAGATAAATATCACCCGTCTGCAGGTCAAAGACTGCACTTCTGTTGAGAATGTGGAAGTCCCATCCTGCACTGGCCATTGTGGATCCATGTAAGAGCACTGCACACCTGAAGATCACAAACATAAAATGTTCTTATGCTGTAAACTCTACAAAGCAGGAGCAAATCTGACTTTTACTGTTTACCAGTCGAAGATTTCTAGTGTTCCTTAATACTTTTATATTTGGAACAACTTTCAGAACAAAATTTTTTGACTGTATATAATATAATACACTCATCTGACTGATGTTTTCTTGGAAATGTCTACAGGTATTCACTGTACGCGAATCAAATGACCAGCTGTTCCTGCTGCAAGAAAGATAAGTCTACCAGTCTACCAGTGAAGCTGAAGTGCACCAATGGAACAGAGATCGATTATAACTACACTTACATAGAGACATGCAAATGCACTCCAATGAAGTGTGTAGACCAGCATTAAAGGCAAATAAGAGATGCCACTTTCAATATGACTGTAATCTGACACTGAGAAAACTACCAATTTAAACTATACTGTATGTCAGAAATTAATATTGGTGACGATTTAAGCTGATTGATTACGTGCATTATTGGCATATATTGCACATTCCTTTATCCTGGGATATGGTTGATTCTAAGCAATAGTCTATTTGGTTGTCTTTTAAAGGGGATTCTGGGCACTTTTTGTGTATTATTCATTATAGTCTCTGGTAATGCATGATAGAAATATGTAACTTTCCTTTCAGTTAAATGAATGACATTAGAATAAAGCATAATAATGAGCATCAATTACAGTGGCCTTACTTTTTTATGCACTGGAAGTAAGATCAACCTTCCCCTATCAAAATGTCTCACAAGTATAAGAGTAAAATAAGAGTGCAAACTAGGCAAGGCAAGTTTATTTATATAGAACATTTCATATACAGTGGCACTTCAAAGTGCTTTACATAAACAGAAATAAAATTTAAAGTATAAGAAAAATAAAACAGATTAAAAAGTATAAACAGATTAAAATGTGTTAAAACTGGTTATAAAAGAATGAAAAAGAAAAGAAAGACACAGTAGTGCGATCTGCCGGACATAGCACAGTGCTCATTCAATAAAGGCACAGCTAAACAGATGTGTTTTCAGTCTTGATTTGAATGTGCCTACTGTTGGAGCACATCTGATCATTTCTGGAAGCTGATTCTAGCAGGTGGGGATGTAGTAGCTGAAAGCCGATTAACCCTGCTTTGACTGAACTCTTGGAATTTCTAGTTTATATTATCCTAATGATCTGAGTGATCTATTAGGTTTGTATTCAGTGAGCATATCTGTAAAGATTGAGGTCCTAGGCCATTTAGTGATTTATAGACAAGTAGTAATACTCAAAAATCTATTCTGAATGTAACTGGGAGCCAGTGTAGAGACCCGAGGACAGGTGTGATGTGCTCTGATTTCCTGGTTCTGGTCAGAATCCTGGCCACAGCGTTCTGAATGAGCTGCAACTGTCTGACTGTCTTTTTGGGAAGGCCAGTGAGGAGGCCATTAGAGTAATCCACCCTGCTGCTGATAAAAGCATGAACAAGTTTCTCTAAGTCTTCACGGGAAACAAAGCATCTAATTCTTGCAATGTTTTTGAGATGATAGTATGCTGATTTACTGACTGCTTTGATATGACTGTTGAAACAGAGAGTCACACCAAGATTCTTGACCTTATTTTTTGTTGTATGACCCTTAGAGCCAAGGTACGCATTCGCCTTGAGAACCTCATCTCTGTTCCCAAATGCAAAGCCTTTATTTAACTGAAGAATGTTTTAGCACATCCAATTGTTAATTTCATCAATGCATTGGCAGAGGGTGTCAATGGGCTGTAGTCATTAGGCAGTAAGCCATGTACTCGACACTTGTAAACAGTCGCTCCATCTGGCTCTCACCACTACCTCAAAGCTACCAAGTCGACCAGTCACAGAGCTTGTGCTACGCATCATTTCGATGTGTAGTTACTTTTTTTTTGGAGAGATACGTGTCAGCCATGGCGAAGGGTACGCGACTGTGTGAAGACTGTACTGGAGCATACGCGTGCGCTTGACTCAGAAGTATAAATCAGCTTTTAGTAAACAGTCAGCCGTTGGGTTTTGCCAGTCCATTGGTCAGGCTAGATGGTTTGGTGTGTTCCAGACGTTCTCTTTCGTCGGGTTAACGTCAGAGCTCATTGGCCCAAAGTGACGTAACGAGTAAACAATTCATGCCAAGAAGGAACACAAAGACGCCGGCTTTACCTTCGATACAATATTTGCAAACTATGTGGATTATTAGATTATCAGACATATTGCATGAGCGAATCCCTCCACGATGAGTGACGATTACTGTGATAATGGTACAAAACGCTGCTTTATTTACACTTTCTGTCTTTGCGTGTTGGCAGTTCGTTTCTTTTTGCAGAACGATAAACAGATACTGTCGCCCGTGCTGCAGAAAGACACATCCTCTTGCGAAGGTGCAGAATGCGGCTCTCATTTCAGCTGACTTTCATCTGTTTGGCGTGTTCATGTACTGCTTTTTAGTCCAGATGTGACCCTAAGCGAGGCAATAACACAGTTGCTAGTTGTTTGTCATCAGCTTGGTGTGTCCAGGCCCTTAAATAAGAAGAGTTGAATGTCACTTGGAATGTTTTGACAGTACTATTTGGTTCTTTTTCTTGACTTTGAAGTTATATTGAAGAATGTTGGGTAAAATACAACCACTGACTTGAATAGTTGTTGTTTTTTTGTTCCGACTATGAATGTCAATGGTTACCAGTTTCCAACATTCTTCAAAACTGGCGGATGAGCAAGGACTTTGATCATAGGGTAAACACAACTCAAAATGTTTTCATATGGAGCTCCTCCGCTGTACTTGACACTTGTAAACACTGGCACTTCAGCACCACCCACACTCGTCACAGCTACCAAGCCGACCAGTCACAGAGCTTGTGCTACATGCTGTTGGGATGTGTAGTTACATCTTTAGAGAGGTCAGCATCAGCCACGGCGAAGGGTTAAATGGTTTGGTGTGTTCCAGATGTTCAGAGCTCATTGGCGCAGGTGCAGAATGCGGCTCTCATTTCAGCTGACTTTCATCTGTTTGGTGTGTTCATACACTGTTTATTAGTCCGGATGTGACCCTAAGCGGGGCAATAACACAGTTGCTAGCTGTTTGTCATCAGCTTGGTGTGCCCAGACCACTATATGAGAACAGTTGGATGTCACTTGGAATGATTTGACAGTGCTATTTGGTTCTTTTTCGTGACTTTGAAGTTATATCAAAGAATGTTGGAAAAATACAACCACTGACTTCAATAGTTGTTCGTTTTTTGTTCCGACTATGTATGTCAATGGTTACCAGTTTCAAACATTCTTCAAAATATCTTGTTTTGTTTTCTCCAGGAAAATTGTAGCTTTTGGGTGATTTTTTTATGCATGTATTGATCACACAAAAGTGTCGATTTGTAACATGTTAGGTCTGACAGGATGTTTTTTTAATATCTGCTACAATCAAGTATCAGGATCTTTAACAAACATGAAAAGGTTATCTTGTGGGAGGACACACTATTGATGTAGTTTAATTTCTGTGTAAATACTTTGCAGACAATGCAAAATTCAAAAGGAACAAGGAACATTAGGAAGGAAGCAGGATGTGGATTTTACATAAATCCACATATTAAATGATTAACTTCATTTAATTAAAATGACAGAAAAGTATTGCGTAAATACATAAGTGGTTGTTCCAGTCAGAATTATTTACATTTTAGATTTTCTGTGGAAGACTATCAGAAGCAATTACATCTCCATGCAATGCTAAATCCCAAATAACTTAATGAATCAAACATATGATCAGATTTTATACGTATGCGATCTTTTCTTTAAAAAAAAACAGTCAATGCAGGACGTTCTTCATTTTAATTCACCTAAATTAAATTCATGTTTATTTCTATAGTGCTCTTACAATGTAGATTGTGTCAAAGCAGCTTAACATAGAAGTTCTAGTAAATTGAAACTGTCAGTCCAGTTTTCAGAGTTGAAGTTCAGTTTAGTTCAACTCAGGTTTAATTTTCACTGCTGAAAGTCAAATCCATCGATGTGCAGCTCTACAAGTCCCAAACTAAGCAAGCCTGTGGCGAGGAACAAAACTTTTTTTTTAAGTGCTCATTAATTGAAGCGTATGTGTACTTTTTTTATGATCAGACATTATTAGTGTATTTTATAGTATATTTTATATGTGTATTTTATATTATTAATGTTTATTTTATCGTTTTATTATGTTTATCTTAATACTTTATTCATTCACCATTGGATGCTGATTTTATTTACCGTTATAGCAGTTATAAGAATATAACAGCTCTCAGACATTTCACTATTGTATCTTTTGTCTCATTATTTATTTGTGGCTTTCCAGATAGGATCTCAATCTGTGTCTTGGTGTTACTATGCAACATGCTGTAAGGTCCAGCTAGATAGTCCAAACGGCGGTGTCTACTGCTGGATGAAGGCTCAATTGCCTGTTCTTTCTTTCCAGGGCACAATGTTGATTTGCTTCAAGTTTAACTCGTATCTGACTCCAATTATGATATAAGATGATTTAGAATGTTAATATATTTATCCTCGTTTTATCTGACTCCATTTTATAGTTTATATTACTTTATTAATTTAATAGCTTTAAGAGATTTTGATATATATTTGAACAATCTTGAACTCCTACCGATTTTTCCTAGGTACAACTTAATTAATTCTCAAAACGATAACCAGGGGTTAAATCAGTAGCCTATAGCCCTAATTTTCCGTGATTAAAATAACCACGTACAACTTAGTTATGATTGAAACATTAATCAGCGGTCAATTTGCTAGTACCACTTAAAGATATTTAATTATTTTATGAAATTATCCCTAGCCCCATTAGTACTTTACTCATACTATGTACAACTTAATTATTATCGAAACATTAATCAGCGGTCAATTGCTAGTACCACTTAAATAATTATTTAATTATTTTATAATATTATCCCTAGTTAGTTAACTCATTTGTTGTGAACCTATGTTACATTACGCCGGCTGTAATGCATCATAAGCTCACTAGTCTGATCAAATAATTCGAGGTTAATGATCAATACTATTTGATAGACAGACGATGTCATCATTTAAATAGTAATCTCATTTAATTCTTACAATCACCAGCGTACAACTTAGTTAAATAAGTATTTAACCAGAGGTCAAAATTCCAGTACCAATCAAGATGTGATCATTCATCTTGTTGCATTAACCCTGGATCCCCACAGTAAATTGCGACGAATACATAATTAAAAGTCAAACAACAAGTTGGAACTTCCAGGATTTCCATTTAACACGTGCTGTGTTTCGTCTATCGTGGAACCTAGTACATTCTTAACTTATCTGAGTAATAATTTCAGAGTAACAAGAATACGTTCAAATATAACAATTTATTAGTCAGGTAAATGTGCATTATGCCAATTCATTCAGTCAATTCATAAACGATCAATACAAAACATCAAATTTTCAAAGATAGATCCAAGATCAAAAAGATGCATACCTGACCTTCAAATCTACATAGTGTGGAGTTAAGAATTTCCACACCATGGGCCACTCTGAATGCAGAAGCGCGCTGACCAGCTGGAAAACTGTTACTTAAGTAGTCCAAAACCAAGATATGTGTGGGTGTGTGTTGAATAACAATAGGCCATTTACATTCAGTGAGGGTTCCTGAACCCCCCGGTCACACCCTTAGCAGTGGTGCAAAAGATACCTGAAGTCATATAATTATTATTTGGTTATGGCTATTTCTGAGGGAATGAGACCATTGTACCAGTCGCACTGAGACATTTCAAATGATATCAAACATGATATATATAGTCATTTGCATGGATATAGAACAGTTCATGCTTTGAGATGATCATTTTGTGTGAGTTCAGGGAAAAGGGGGTGAGGTGCTTCACATGTAAATGAAGGGAAGAGAAGGGTGTGAGTATTTGGGTGAAACGTAGGTCCCATTGTCCTTTCTCAGCTGGGTAACATGCTTTTCAGTCTCGTGTCTCTCTCTCTTAAATGAGGCATATTTTCATAAATCATAAAAATGCAGTAATCCGGTTTTGACTTCCTTTATTATTATTTTCAGTAAAAAAAATAGACAGCAATTGAATGTGATGCAATAAAATTGACTTATCCTTTGAAAGAGTGAGAACCATATTAAAATGTGGTACAAAAGCTGAAATATCACTGTTAAAAATGACATGACAAAACAGCAACACATTTGTCATGAAGGCTAATTAGAGTTTAAACTTAAAGATTGTTTATACAAAGTTTAACTTAATGTTTTAGTTGAAATCATTTGAAATATTCTAAGATTTAAACAATTGGGCAACAAGTATTTATTTTTACATTGAGATGCTTGACACACACACAAAAAAACAGTTTTGCAACAGATCTGTCACCTTTTCTTTTACCTGTAATGTGCTTTTTTTTTTTTTTACTTCCACTGCTAGTTTTTGATTTAACATTTTATTGCACTGCTTATTTAACTACATTTTTCGAAGTGAAGAATAATTTAAACTAATTTCGAGATGATCCTGGTCCTGCTTTAGCTATCATATGATTTACCAATCAGACGAATCCAAACGTACATAAAT
>CAIGQQ010034560.1:1214965-1239707 GCA_903798035.1 Danio albolineatus | reverse complement strand
CAGAAAAAAATGGTATTACAAAAGTCCAATGGTGACATTTGTGTGTGTGTGCGTGTGTGTGTGTGTGTGTGTGTGTGTGTGTGTGTGTGTGTGTGTGAGTGTGTGAGTGAGGGCGGCAGTTCCTCAGCATCTCCGAACGATGTTTGAAGAAACGTTTAATAAACTTTATTCAGCGAATATTATATTTACGGCGGGGTGTGAATAATTTACACCTTCTGTGTGCTTGTATGAGGGAGGATTAGTAAAACATACTAAAACCTGCAAAATAAATATACAGTACATGATTAATAAACCATTTAGCAGTTGATTTGGAGAAGGAGATGAAGACTAATGGTTAAAACATTGTCATGTGTAAATAGTTCTTTGATAGTGTCCTGTGGGCCTTGAGTATCGTTTTCTCATGTAGGATATGATCATAAACGTCGGATGAATCACATTATTAATTTTCTGTTTCTTGGCAGGATGCAGGAAAATGTTTGCGTGTGAGGGTGAAGATCCTGTCTGTGATGAAGATCGTTTGACGTCCAGCATCTTGGCAGGTACACAGGTGTGTCTCAAGCTCCTGAATGCCAGCTGTGCTTCAGTCAATTCAAACAAACTGGCCATAAACCATCTGCCAGCGTTTATATCTAGATCCTCCTTGGTAAAGATTTTTGACTAGTCAGGAATGTGATGTCATCCGTAACTATTTATGGGTATTTCTTCAAGTATGCATTTTTTTGACCAATGTTGAGCCATGTAGAGGGATAGTTGACCCAAAAAAGAAAGTTTACACTGTTTACTCGCCTTCAGGTGGTTCCAGACTTTTACGAGTTTCTTTATTCTGCTGAATGCAAAAGAAGATACTCTGAGGAAAGCTGAAAGCCTGAAAACCGCTGACTTCTGTAATGGTAGGAAAAACAAATATGGAAGTCAATGGTTACAGGTTTCCAGCTTTCTTCAAAGTATCTTCTTTAGTGTTCGACAGAAGATAGAAACTTGTAAAGGTTTGGAACTTCTGAAAGGTTCTGGCTTATTCTAAAAAACGTAGTCCTATATACATTTCTGGAGATTGTGAAATATGTAGCCAGAAGTATGTTCAGTATGACAAATCTTCTTTAAAGAATGTTATGGGGCGGCATGAAGGCGTTCCCTTTCGCTCTTACCAGCTGACCGCTTACCTACTGTACGTTTGGACAGCTTTCCCACTGTTGCCAGTTTGTCCAGTTGCTCGCCATGTACGCCATGATTTGAGACAGAGAGAGGAGTTGACCACAATGATGGGGTTGGAGTCCTACAAAGAGCGGTTCCAGAAAGCAAAACAAGACAAAAACACAAGTCAAAAAATAAAACAAACAAGTTAATAACAGTGTGAGAATGTGGTAAAATCTGAAAACATGGTAAAAATCAGGTGAGAGCTTTTCTTTTTTTGAAATGCAGTTTTTCGTCGGTTGGGAAATGGGTGGACGGGTCAATATGTGCTTTTGAAAACACTATTGGTTGGGTTTGGGGAAGGAGGAGGGTGGGTCAGTCAATTGGTCAGTAAGTCAGTCAGTCGACAGCGGCCTCTGATGGATTTACTTGAGAACAGCAGGAGTGAACGGCACTCGCGAGTAAAATTTTAGATGAGAAAAAAAACATACACAGCAGCCTCTGGTGGATTCATGAAAACAAAAACTGCCAAAAACAAACAAACAAACAAACAAAAAACGTAGCTCCAAGGACATATTTTGCACTCTCCAAAAATATATATAGCAGTACGTTTTCAGAATGAGCTTGGGTTAAAATTTTTGGGTGAACTGTCCCTGCAGCTGCTTATGGGTAAGTCTTGAAATATGTTCATGTTTGAGACGTCATGACCTTTAGAATAGTTCCTCCAAAAACTTTACATTTTTATGTTTATCCAGTGTACATAGCACTGTTGGCAGCTTGTAACACATACATCTCTACTTGTAAGTTCCTTAGACTCAACTTATTTTCATGATCCTCAGTTCATCTTTCTGGTAAACCAGCTTAAATATTACTCACACACTTATCAGTGTTTACTAATAGAGCTGTGCAATATAGAGAAATTATAAATATATCACATTGCAGTGGATGGCATTTAAAATGTCTGAACTGTTTTATGCGACAGTAAAAGACAGCTGTCCCTATAGAAATCTATATGTCAATATATGCAAATTACTTTATATTATTAATCTAATCGGTTAATGAACGGCGATTGTCGGTTGGGAAAATTAACCTAAATAAGCGTCCCTATTTCAGAATGAGAGATATTTGATTAGTTTTTTTATTAAACATGTCTTGTGCTGTGTTGTTATAACGAATGCCATCACAATGTTTAATTTATATCTCCCAGCTCTATTCGATATACTCCTCTTCATTACTGGTTAGCTTATTTGTATTACCATACTTCCTTGCCTGTGCAATAATGTGCAGTATTTCCAGTTTCAGCCTGGTGCATCCAGTGACAGAAGGCCAATAACTTAAAAGGAAAGTTGAGGCGCTGACCTCTAAAACTAAAAGCTTGAAGAATGATGGAAAAAAGCAGCTATTAACATTCGTAGTTGTGGAAAAAGAAATGCACATTAAAGAGCCCCTATGGGTTTTTGAAAATGACCTTCCATGCAGTGTGTAACAGCCCTAAGTGAATGAAAACATCCAGCTTAGGGTTAAATCTGAAAAGTTTAAATCTTAAAGTGCTCCGTGTTTAAAATTATAGATTTTTTTAACGAAAAAGACCAGTGGTTCTCAAGCTTTTTTCACCAAGTACCACCTCAGAAAAAAATTGTCTCTCCAAGTACCACCATAATAACCGGTATTGAAGTACAGTAGCATAGTAGGTCTAATTAAGCAGCTGCAGCACTGCACAGTTAAAAAACCAAGGCAGATTATTCTTCAAATTAAGAATATTTATTGTTGTCAGCCACTTAAATAAAAGGTTTAGCCTATTAAAATCAATTTACTGATCAATTCGGTGTTATCGTATGCGTCAAAGGGTTAAAAGTGTGTATTTTTTTTTATTATTCAGAGATTCCTCTGCGTACCATTAGAAGGAAGCTTGTGTACCACTAGTGCAGCTTAAGAACCACTGAAATAGACGACTCTGAGTCAAATAAATAAATCGTGTTGGGTTCAGGTAAAACGTGAACGTGCCTTTCCCTTCAGACACTAGCGGAGCATGGGGATCACAGAACTGATCATGACATGATGACGATGATTAGAGACAGATGGAGATTCAGCTGTGGGGATTAAAGGCTTAAAGTTCATTCCACAACAATAGCACAGTATAGGTTTCTAGTGCTTAGTCATTTTTCTGATGATTGATACAATAACCTGCGCTGCAACAAGGGAATCGCCAGCGGTTTGCTATTAAAGGAAGGAGCAGAAAAGATTGTTATGGAACTTTGTCAGACTTTGACAGGGCCTTTGTCAGTAACTGTTACAGTTCATATGGACCATTTTCTTCTTCCTCCATATCATAACATGTTAATGTGATTAAAATTGTTGCCTCATTTTCTGTAGTTTGCAAAATATGTGTTTATTTGTGTGTTGTAGCTTGTAATCGCTCCACACGGCTTGTAATCACATATGTATTATAGATTAGTGCTTGTACTGTAACTCTCAGGTTAAATCTTCATGGGGCTGTTCACATATTGCAACCAAAACCACGTTAAAAATGTGACACGTGCTTCTTCCATTACCGATTTAAATGCATTTCTGAAATTGTGATCCTCTGCTAATTGTCTTTGCTATGGCCACCATCAGCTGTTACTACATACAGTACGCACGGCACGGCCAATTTTCAAAGTAGTTTTGACACTGTGTGGATTAATACTGAATGTATCTCATTGTGGCGGTTCATTCCGCTGTGGCGACCCCAGATTAATAAAGGGACTAAAGCCGAAAAGAAAATGAATGAATAAATGAATGAATATATGTCGTTGTTATTACTTGGGGTTAGGGTTAAGAGTAGAGTAATAAGCTGATGCATTGCTTTAGTGCATTCCTGCATTGGGCCCCCACACACTCTCTGCAACTACATAGCAGTGGTGGTCTCGCGCAGATTAGCATCACGTTAAGGAGGGTTTTGGGATCAATTGAATCCCTGAACAAATCATGTAGAAGTCGTTGGGATAATTAGGTAAAAATAAATGCATATTATAAGACAATGGAAGTGTTTTTTACCCTGCATGCTTAGTCTGTTGTTGGAGACCCCCAAAACCAAAATATGACATTTTTATTAAAAAATAGGGGTTCTTTAACATTCTTAAGTCATATCTTGGTATTAACATGGGGGTGGTTGGAGGGGCTGAACTATCATTTTAACACCTTGAGCACCTCAGAAACAAATTTTGGTGGCTATGAAACCAAAATAAATATAATTATCTATCCTATTATTTCTGATAGATTCATGTAATTAAATAGACTTACATGTCTTGCAGCGGCACGGTGGCTCAGTGAGCAAGAAGGTCTCTGGTTTGAATCCAGTTGGCATTTCTGTATGGAGTTTGCATGTTCTCCCCGTGTTGCCGTGGGTTTCCTCCGGTTGCTCGGGTTTCTCCCAGTCTAAAAACATGCATTATCAGGGAATGAACTAAATTGGCCGTAGTGTATGAGTTTGGCTGTTTGCTATTAAAGGAAGGAGCAGAAGAGACTGTTATGTATGGGACTTTGTCAGACTTTGACAGGGCCTTTGTCAGTAACTGTTACAGCTCATGTGGACCAGTTTCTTCTTCCATCCGCATCATAACATGTAAGTGTGATTAAAATTGTTGCCTCATTTTCTGTAGTTTGCAAAATAAGTATTTAATTGTCTGTTGTAACTTGTAATCGCTCCACACGGCTTGTAATCACTTATCTATTATAAATCAGTGCTTGTAATGTAACTCTCAGGTTAAATCTGTAAGGGCTATTCACATATTGTGTCCAAAACCACGTTAAAAACATGATGTGTGCTTCTTCCTTTACTAATTTAAATGCGTTTCTGAACTCAGGATCTTCTGCTGATTGTCTGTGCTATGGCCACCATCAGCTGTTCCTCACAAGCACGGTCAATTTTCAAAATAGTTCAACTTTTGCCACTGTGTGGATTAATACTGAATGTGTGTCGGTGTTATTACTTGGGGTTAGGGTTAAGAGTAGAGGAATATGCTGGTGTTTAACTGCATTGCTTTAGTGCATTCATGCTTTGGGCCCTCACACACTCTCTGCAACATAGCCGTGGTGGGCGTTTCTCAATCAGCGCAGATTAGCATCACTTTAAGGAGGGTTTTGGGAACAAATGAATCGCTGAACAAATCATATAGTAGTCGTTGGGATTAATAGGTAATAATTAATGCATAATATAAGACAATGAAAGTATTTTTTTGACCCTGACCCCATATTAGCCTGTTGTTGGAGACCCCCAAAACCACATTTTAATGCAAAATAGGGGCTCTTTAACATTCTTCAGTACATCTTATTTTTTTTTTTAAATCTTGTTTTTAAGAAGGGGGTGGTTGGGGGGGTTGGAGGAGTGGCTGAATGATCACTTTAACACCTTGAGCACTTTAGAAACAAATCTTGGTGGCTTTGAAACCAAAATAAATATAATTATCTATCCTATTATTTCTGATAGATTCATGTAATTAAATAGACTTACATGTCTTGCAGCGGCACGGTGGCTCAGTGAGCAAGAAGGTCTCTGGTTCAAGTCCAGTTGGCATTTCTGTATGGAATTTGCATGTTCTCCCCGTGTTGCCGTGGGTTTCCTCCGGTTGCTCTGGTTTGTCCAGGTCTAAAAACATGCATTATCAGGGAATGAACTAAATTGGACGTAGTGTATGAGTGTGTGTGTGAATGTGAGAGTGTATGGATGTTTCCCAGTACTGGGTTGCAGGTGGAAGGGCATCCGCTGCTTAAAACATTTGCCGGAATAGTTGGCGGTTCAATCCACTGTTGTGACCCCTGATAAATCAGGGACTAAGCTGAAGGAAAATGACTGAATAATTGTCTTGTGAGAAATGACAATGTTTCATTAGGTATAAAACTTTGCAAAATAATATAATGAAGTAAAAACCTTACAAATGTAATAATATAATCATTATATAGAATGCAAAACACATTCTTCTATTTAAAGGCATATAAACATGGAATTCTTAATTTAATCAAACATCTATTAGTATTTATTGACAGGATCTTATTTATCAGCCAGTGTGTAATTAGAAGGCTGGCAACTCATCAGACGGCAGGTAAATTTAGGCACTCCTTTGTAAATCATCCTTCCATCAACAGCAAATATCATCATTTGCTGATACTCAGAGCAGGCCAAGCTGTCAAACAACCTCTCACTGCAGCACAAAAAAGTTCCACCATAGGCAAACATCAACTTTTTGACGTGCATGTTTAGCGAGACCATGGCTCCGCCTTTTAGTGGCACCGCAAACGAAAGTGTTGACGCTCAAGAAGAAACAGCTGTTCTTCAGAAAATACCTGAGCCCTTCCTTATGAGACACGGCACATTGTTGGCAAAGGGAGGGAACAAACATAAAACATCGACTAGATAAACTAATACTGTTATAGTGCCTTGAGTTTCTATTGACACTGCCTCGTTTGACATGAATGTTATGTATGTACACTGAGGACTGCTGTACATTGGCTTATTAATCTGAAGCTCTGAGTTCAAGTTAGTTCAAGAGCAATTCTTGGAAAAATCTACATTATAGTGCACCCAAAAATGAAAATTCTGGTATTTATTATTCACCCTCATGTGGTTACAATCCTTTTTGTTAATCTTTCATAATAATAATAGTAGTAGTTTATTTATATAGCACATTTTCTCCAACAAAACGCTGCCCAAAGTGCTGAACACAACCAATACTGATATAAATAAGTCACACAGCACATACGCAGAACTTAACATAAACTTTTTTGATCACCAGCAACTGTGGCTAGTAGATTTACAACATTTCTAGCCACTCGCCATTTTCACTAGCCACAATTAACCAACAAATAATAAATTATTTAATATTTTAGCCACAAATTTAAATAATGTCAAAACAAGCAAAATATAGCTGTATGAATGCACTTTTTAATTTAACAAAACGTTTGGTAACATTTTGTTTTGATGGTTCATTTGAGTATTAGTAGTCTGTCTGCTCAATATCTGTTGATACTGACATTTAACAGTCCTTCAATAGACATTTAACTGACTATAAGACACTTTGCAAGTACATGTCAACTTACACTAACCCAACCCCTAACCCCAACCTAACAGTCTACTTATAATCTAATGAGAATTAGTTGGCATGTAGATGCAATGTAACTTAAATTCAACAAACGGACCACCAAAATAAAGTGTGACCAAAAGTTGACAATGTTTTTGTCTCCTTTTATAGACTTTGAACATCTCGTGACCATTCCCATGGTGAAGAAGTTCTCAGATTTCATTCATTCATTCATTCATTCTTGTTTCGGCTTAGTCCCTTTATTAATCTGGGGTCGCCACAGCGGAATGAACCGCCAACTTATCAAGCATATGTTTTACGCAGCGGATGCCCTTCCAGCTGCAACCCATCTCTGGGAAACATCCATACACCTTTATTCACACACATACACTGCAGATAATTTAGCTTACCCAACTCACCACATGTCTTTGGACTTGTGGGGGAAACCAAAGCACCCGAAGGAAACCCACGCGACCACGGGGAGAACATGGCAACTCCACACAGAAATGCCAACTGACCCAGCCGAGGCTCGAACCAGCGACCTTCTTGCTGTGAGGCGATCGTGCTACCCACTACGCCACCGTGGTGCCCTGTTCTCAGATTTCAGCAAAAATATGTTAATTTGGGTTCTGATGATGAAGAAACAATGAAGGGCGAGTAATTAATAACTGAATTTTAATTTTAGCCATATTAATGCTTTATAGACCATCATATGGGTAGGAAATGTACACGTCTCTATCTCTGTCATATGAAAATTGTGAGAAGTAACGTTAGAAATAAACGAAATCAACTAAAACAGTGAGATGATTACTAATGTAAACAGTAACTAATGTTTACTAATGATAACCCAGAGTAAACAGTGGTGTAAAAAATATATATATATTTAGGAAAAAAAAAAAAAAAAAAAAAAGCATGTCGGAGCTATGATGTGTAAAAAAAGTCCCTAAAATATATGGGTTTTTTTTTGGTTTTTTTGGTTTTTTTTTTACTTTCATAATTGTGAGGGAGTGAAGTGGGTGCATTAAAAAAAACAGTATACTGCAATTTATGCTCGTTATTATGCTTTTTGATTTAATTCATTTGATTGGATGGAAAAGTACAGGTTTAGATCATGCATTAACAGAGTATAATGAATAAAAAAAACAAAAGTGCCCAGAATCCCATTTGAGAGATAACAAAACAGACTTTGTTTAGAATGAAACATCCCAGGATAAAAAAAAAACAAGGGTTCATATTTGCCAAAATATATTTATCTATCACCGCACGTTAAGCCAGCTTAAATCAATGTTCTTAATTTCTGATATATTGATAGTTAAATGAATAGTTTTCTCAATGTCAGATTACAGAATCATATTCAAAGCAGGGTCTCTAATTTAACTTAATGCTGGTCTGCACACTTCATCGGAGTGCATTTGCATGTCTCTATGTAAGTGTAGTTATAATCGATCTCTGTTGCGTTGGTGCACTTCAGCTTCACTGGTAGACTGGTAGACTTATCTTTCTGGCAGCAGGAACAGCTGGTCATTTGATTCGCGTACAGTGAATACCTGTAAACATTTCCAAGAAAACATCAGTCAGATGAGTGTATTAAACAGTGTCCAATTAAAGCTAATATTGCTCAATCATGGCAGTATAACTACTGTATAATTAAAAAGTTCTACAAATGGTTCCAAATATAAAAGTACTGAAGGAGACACCATTACTGGAATTACTTTTTAGTTTCGAGCTGGTGATCAATAAATGCAGATTTTCTCTTGCTCTGGAGAGTTTTTAGCTTCAGGTTTTAAAGATCTGATAAAGGGTTTTGTTTTTAAAGTATGTTTGTGATCTACAGGTGTGCAGCGCTCTTACATGGAGCCACAATGGCCAGTGCAGGACGTAATTTCAACATCCTGAACAGAAGTGCAGTCATCGACTTGCAGACGGGTGATATTTCTCTGACGGACACAGTTGCGAGTTTCACCTGTGAATAATGGAGAAAGGTAAGCCTGTGTCTGACTCTCATGCTTCTTATGTTATTATTTTATTGACATAACCTGCATTAACACAGAAGAATGTGGACACAATGGTTTTAACATGTTTGTGTGCGGGTGTTCAGTATAAAGTATATCTTACACGTGTAACAGCATTGATCCGAGTCCAATTTTATTGTTCCCTGTAAAGACACAAATAACTTAAAATACGTATTGCTAAAACACACTGCAAGATTTTATTCTTAAAGGAACAACTTTTATTTTCTTGAAACTTTTTTGGAGGAATTCAAGGTTTAAATAGCTGACACTGCCATCTAGAGTATTAACAGAAACATTTCATCATGAGCTACTCTGTCATACTTCCTTTGTTGGATGAAAAGAAGTTATTTCCAGTTTTTTATTTATACACCATTATTGTTATTTAATTAATTCTCCACAATGAAAGTGATCATTGCTAATGGCTGTCAAAATATATATATATATATATTTAAATGTTGGAAACCAGTACAGGGGTTTCTGCAGGTTTCAGAAAGTCAAATCTAAGACCTTTTGAGACGCATTTAAGACCATTGTGAACTAAATGTCAGACTTATACAAGTCTAAACACTATTGTTGGAAACAATTTTGCTCACCCTGTGAAAAATAAAGTAAATCCACATATTATAAATAATGTGTCAAAAAGAGCAAACTAAAACATTGTTAATTGCTGTCAAAATATTTAAGGAATGACAACTTGAATGTTTCTCTTAAACACAGAAATAAATATATATATTTTAATTGTTAATGGAAACCAGTACAAGGGTTTCTTCTGGTTTCAGCAAGTCAAATCTAAGACTTTTAAAGATGTTTTAAGACCATTATGAATAAAATTTCAGACTTATACTGGGCTAAACACTAATGTTGGAAACAATTTTGCTTACCCCATGAAAAAAAATCTTATCCACATATTATATATAATGTGTCAAACAGAGCAAACTAGTTGTATACATACACTATTTTCAGCGTAACTTTTCTTTAAACAATTGACAAGTTCTAAACCATAAAAATATTGCCAAGTGAGAATAAAACCAATAATAAACTAAACGTATGCACCACAGACAGTCCTAGTAGCTACTGTAACTTTTAACAAATGTTATTGTAAGGACATTAATTAATCCATATTTTCTTCAAAATTGTATTGACTAATAATTGATGCATTATTTAATTAGTAGTTTGGATGTGTTTGAAATTAATTGGGATTGAATGGGAGTTGGCCTGATTTGGGTAGCTTCCATGGACAAATAAGACTGGTTTAAAATGATTTAAGACCTAAAACATAATATGACATTGAATGCAATATTCCAGTGAATTTAAGACTTTAATGCCTAAAATGTAGGTTTTTGAAATTTAAGATATTTTAAGACTTTAAGACCCTGCAGTAACAATTGCCTTCCATACACTGATTCACTGGATTTACTAAAGTTTTTATTAAAAGTGGTTGCAAACAATTTATTTAGGCTGAACTGAAACAAATTAAGATGAACATTACTAAATTTGATTTGCTTGTTTATATTCAGCCCATATAAATTGTTTGCAACAATTTTGCAAAAATAGTTTATTTTCAGTGTACAGTAGTATGTTTTTTTTCAATGGTTAGAATACCCTCCTTTTGGAAAAAAAAAAAAAAACTTCTATAGGTTAAGAACCACCTGAGAAGGAGTAAATAATGAGTACATTTTCAATTTTGGGTGACCCTTCCTTAACCAATGGGTGAATCTTCTTTTAAGTAATAGCAGAATGCAACAGAAACTCAAAAACCACTCTTACCGGCTCACAGTCGTCTAGATTAAATGGAGGGCACTCCTTAATCCTCTTCTCAGTCTCAAACAAGCCATTCACTTCATGACAGATACCGGTCTCGCATTTGGATGTGTATGACTCGCTATTCTGAATAAAAATACATAAAGACTACATGAGGAAAAGCAGCACAGGTGCATTGTTTTAATACATTTATGATTAAAGATTTTTTACAACGTACCTTGAGAGTATGCGTGGTGTTGTCTGGCGCCTCATAAATACAACATGTTTGTTTACATGTTCCGCAGCACTCGCCCTCTTGTTTCACATATGCAAAGAACTTGAAGGATAAAAACAAGTTTATAGTTCATTTTCAAAAAGGATTTAAGGAACCAGAGACAGATTCACAAAGAGGTAAAACCGTAATAACTTTCTGAATTTCTTCTTATCTAGAAGATTCTAAAGCAGAGGTGGGCAAACAACGGCCCGCGGGCCATATGCACTTTTCACACTTTCATCCGTCCCGCGAGGGAGTTTTTAAAATGCTGCTTCTGAGTAACGGTTTGGTTTCAGAATTAGTAAATTAATGATGCACTACAAGTGAACGCCATTTGAAGGCAGTATAGCATGCGGTACAGTTAGTGCAACTAGTAGAATTAGAGCACACCTTCTGATGGAATCAATAATGGGAACAACCAGCATTTCATCAAGTTTTATGATGATTGATCTGTGTATTCTAAAAGCAGTGCAATTAGATTATTGTAAATTTGACTGAAAAGTAAAATGTAAGAATTATTTTATGAGATTTTTCTATCAGACAATGTCTTTTCCACTGAAAAAATATTACATTATTATTATTATTATTAGTAGTAGTAGTAGTAGTAGTATATAAGGGATTATTACAGTGTTTTATGAAGATTGATAAGTAAATATAAATAGCAGTGCAAATTAATTTGACTTGTAAATTTGACTCAATAATAACTATTTTAAAAAATTGGTTTGTGTTAATGTGACACGTTTCTGTCCGATATTACATTTTCCATGCATACTACCACTATAAATAAAAGTTATTTTTTGAAGGATTTGACATATGGCCTTTCACTTGGTTTGTAAAACTTGATGTGGCCCTCAGGTCTAAAAGGTTTGCCCACCTCTGTTCTAAAGGCTCTGATTTTGACCTTTAAACAGATGTAAAATAAGACTTTTGTGTCTTCAAAATGTGTCTGTGAAGTTTCAGGTCAAAATACTCATCAGATCATTTATTGTACCCTGTTAAAATGTTGATTTTTCGGTCAGAGGGAATTGTAGCAACTATTTTTTGGTGGTGGCGGTGTTTTTGGGTTGGTATTTGGTGTTTGCGGAAGCAAATGATCATACTTTGAAGATTACCAAAAAAATTCTTAAGTGGATTAACTTGCACAGATTACTTGTTCACCAAAAGAATAACAACAATGTGTGCTGGCAAAATTAACAGTGTACATTTGGATTTCACTTGGAAAGTGTCATGAAACCCCCTGCTCAGCTAGAAGGTTTTCACACCTCCAATTTGAAAAAGGAAAGAAAAAGTGGTGTTTCCAACTGTGTTGAAGTGGGATTCTCAAGCCAGATGTGAGAACATCAAATTTACTGTCCTGTCCATATACATATAAATGTACATACATTTAATTTTAATTATAATATTTTTTAAATAATTATTAAATAAATATTTTTTAATAATTATTATTATTTAAATAATAATAATTTAATTATGACCGTTAAACATGTCATAACGGACTTGTGAAAGGGGTCCATAATATGTGGGGATTGGTTTCAACCAGCTCTAAAGTAAATGAGTGAGTAAATGTGGAGAAATAAGCATACTCTGTTGATGTCACTTTTTATGCTTCAGCCCTGGCAGCCCAAAAACACAGTGACCTCATATCACTTGACTTTACATTTCAAATAAAGAAAAGTTGCTTACAATAACCAATTCATGATTTTTAGCAATATGTAATCTATACATTCACATTTTAAAATCTCATAAAATGTGTTTGGGGGTTATATAACCCCTTACTCTTAAGAAATCAATCTCTTAATTAGAATGTTAAAAAAAGTGTAAAAAACGTACTAATGGTCTTTTTATCTTAGGAAGACTGTAGTAAATTCAGCTTTAGGTGTTGTGTGGAGTTGACAACACTAAATCTACTTACAGGTTTACAGTCTAGTGAACTCAAGTAAGTGCACTTCTCAGAGTTCCTCTCAGTCACAGGAGAGCCACTGATGATACTACAGGTCACATTTTCACATTTGTAACTGTGGACTTCTCCAACCTAACAAAACACAGACAGAGTTTAAGAGGACAGAAGAAAAGTCATTAATTGATGAACTAAAATAATATTGTAAAGTTCATGAAATGTACCTGAAGAGTGTGTGTGGTGTTGTCCATTATGTAAGTACAGTTCCTTTGCACACATGTTCCACAGCAATCTCCTTCTTGATACACATATTCAGAGCCCTTGGAGAGAAGAAATGTATTAATTCAGTGGCACTTTTACTGCTTTTTAAGCTCCACTTTTAAAAGCAACAGGTGATGATAATGAGAAAGTGAGCAGAAAAGCATGAACAACCAGTCAGTGAATAGGCTAGATTAGTTTCACAATGCTGAAAATATAACTGACAGCAATGATTATTCAGGTCAGATATAACCAAACACTAACTTGATTATGAATGTAAACAAACTGAACAACTAATTTTAGTAACATATTCTAAAACTCATCAGAGATGCCTCTCTTGTGTTTGCCCACAATGACTCACTGATAACCAAATGAACAGAGCATGAAATCACAGGGAAAAAAGCACAAGCTGCGAGTCAGTTGGGTTGCCAGGTCTTGCTAGAAAAATACACAATTAAAAACCACTCCACAAAAAAATAAATAAAGTTTTCCACACACTCTAATAACCATGCCCACATGGAATCTGTGCGCACAGAATATCACAGATTTCCACAGATTTTTAGCCCATCATTGATTGTTTATTTACAGACTACTTGACTAAATGTGTGTAAATTTATATTTATTCACTTTTTTTTATTAATTACAATAATATTATTGACTAATATGAAAATATTCATATGATTTATTTACAATACAGTTTGTAAAGTCATATTTCTGTATTTTAGTACAGTGGTTCTCAACTGGTTTGGCCATGGGACCCACATTTTTACATGATCATCAAGCCGCGACCCAAATTTTTAGGAACTACGATATAATTTTAGGAATTATGATTAATTTGTATTATTTGTTAACATACACAGATAAATCACCAAGACTTACAAATAAACAATATTTCATTGCTGTCATTTAAAAAATGTATCAAATTATCAAAATATTACAAAGTAAAAACGACAAATAAAAAACAGTGGTTAGGGTAAGGAAAAGGTTCAGTTACCATGAACTAAAGTGAACTGTTGTTGCTCGCACATTTCAAAATAAAAGTCCGGTATAAGCAAAATAAGTTCAAAATGAATGGTTTTTTTTACCACACTTCACAACCCACTAAAAACGTTCCCGCGACCCAAAAGTGACCCACCAGTTGAGAAACACTCCTTTAGTGGATCTATTATAGGAGAGACTTGCTTTGTTTACCAAGTAAAGTGGATCTAATTGTATTTGCATTGTAAACATTAAATAAAATATACATTTTTAAATATTTTTTTTATTTAACACATTAAGGTTTTAGTTATTAGACTCCCAAAATCATTCCACATAAATCTGCAGATTTTTAGCAAAATTGTCCGCAGAAATAGCAAAAAAATGTCCGCAGATTCTGTCTGGCCCTAGTAATAACTCAATCAACTCGACTAGTTTTTGAGCTAAGCCTAAATAACAAACCAAAAGATGCTTATAATAACTGGACAGGGAAACATTACATAAGCACGCACTGTGAAGTAGACCAGACGTAAACAAAAAATAATAATTTTGTTGTCGATCATAGTCGTTTCGTTTAGGTACTATAGGTAGAGGTAAACAGGTAAAAAAAAATAGCAGCTGCCAAATACGTCTATTAAATGAAGAAACACTGGACAGAGATTCTACTTACCGGTTTACAGTCAAGTGAGCTCAAGTAAGTGCACTTCTCAGAGTTCCTCTCAGTCACAGGAGAGCCACTGATTATACTACAGGTCACATTTTCACATTTGTAACTGTGGACTTCTCCAACCTAACAAAACACAGACAGGGCTTAAGAGCGCTGAAGAAAAGTCATCAATTAACTAAAATAATATAGAAAAGTTGACAGATGTTTTGAAATGTACCTGAAGTGTAAATGTGTTGCTGTCCATCATGTAAGTGCAGTTCTTCTGCACACATGTTCCACAACAATCTCCTTCTTGTTTCACATATTCAAAGCCCTTAAAGAGAAAAGTTTTATTAATTCAGTGGCACAGTTGATGTTAATGAGAAAGTGAGCAGAAAAAACATGAACAACCAGCCAGTGAATAGTCTAGTGCATGTCACAAAGCTGAAATATAATTGACAGCAATGATCACTAGTGTATTTCAGATCAGATTCAACCAAACACTAACTCACAGTACAGTAAAAGTCATTTGTAGTGGTCTCATTTACAAAAGTTAAACACAAACTAATTTTAGTGACATGATCTAAAACACATCAGTTATGCCTCTCTTTGTTTGATTCCAAATTGACTCAATGACTATACGTTTACATGGACACTAGTAATCAAATCATGGTAACACTTTATTTCGATGGTCCATTTGAGTATCAGTAGACTGTCTACTTAATATCTGTTGATACTGACATTTAACAGACTATAAGAAACTTTGCAGGTACATGTCAACTTACACTAACCCTACCGCTAACCCTAACCTAACAGTCTACTCATAATCTAATGAGAATTAGTTGCAATGTAACTTAAATTCAACAAACGGACCATCAAAATAAAGTGTGATCCAAATTATTTGCTTTAATCTTATTATTATTTTAATTAGATTAAGACGTTTACATGAGTTGCTTTTTGAATGTTCCTTTCACGATCCCGTTTTACATGTCATAACACATAATTCGGTTAACGTCATAGTGTCACCACGCTATCCACATTTCCTCCAGGTTTTCATGTAATTTCGGGTGTTTCATTTTTTAATTTGTCGACTTTAACTGCAGTTTGGCACTTTCACTTTCATTCAGGAACATTTCATGCATGCCTGCGTGACAAACGAGATACTGAATGCAACTATGAACTGCTGAAAGTGTTGTTTTAATGGAAGTTCATACCGCACGCTTAATGGAATAAAAAAGCCTATGCATTTCATGATGCACGTGTCTGTGGTCTGCACTGACTCGATAGGTGCAAAGAATAGTCAAACAGCCGTGTGTGTGTGTGTGTGTGTGTCAAAAAGTCCTACATGATGGTAATAGTTCGATCAAGGTGTTTACATGTCTGTTCTGCACTTCAATAATATGACTAAAATCGGTATACTCCACGTCTTAATTCGTTTTCTCTTTAGTTCGATTATGACCTGAATTGGATTAAATTAATCAAAGTAATTGCTGTTTACATGGTAGACTCCTAATCAGAGTATTTTCTTAATTGCATTAACATCGAATTATTGGTGTCCATGTAAACATACTCACTGATAACCAAACAAACAGAGAAAGAAAATCACAGAGAAAGAGGTACAAGCTGTGACTCATTTGTGTTGCCAGGTCTTCCTTGAAAACAGTAACAATTAAAAACAGCTCCATATAAACTGAAATAAATTAAAACACTTCATGTTGAAAATAGCACTGATATATGGCTCCTCGCCCACTCTATTAACTCATTAAACTTGATTGATCTGTGAGCCAACCTGAATAACAAACCAACAGATGCTTATAATAACTGGCCATGGGAACACTACAAGAGCGTGCACTGTGAAGTAGAGTTCCAGATGTGAACAAGAAACAAAGCTTAGTTTAGGTCAGGCATGTCCAAACTCGGTCCTGGAGGGCGGGTGTCCTGCAGATTTTAGCTCCGATTTGAGTGTCTGATTGGGGTTGGAACTAAACTTTGCAGGACACCGGCCCTCCAGGATCGAGTTTGGCCACCCCTGGTTTAGGTGCTGTAATATAAACTGCTCAAAAATAGCAGCTACCAAACATGTCTATTAAATCAATAAACACTAAACAGAGATTTTACTTACAGGTTTACAGTCAAGTGAACTCAAGTAAGAGCACTTCTCAGAGTTCCTCTCAGTCACAGGAGAGCCACTGATGATACTACAGGTCACATTTTCACATTCGTAACTGTGAACTTCTCCAACCTAACAAAACACAGAGAGTTTAAGAGGACTGAAGAAAAGTGCAGATTTATTGATTGATGGACCAAAACAATATAGAGAAAGTTATGAAATGTACCTGAAGAGTGTGTGTGGTGCTGTCTATCATGTAAGTACAGTTCCTTTGCACACATGTTCCACAACAATCTCCTTCTTGTTTCACGTATTCAGAACCCTTGGAGAGAAAAGTTGAGTAAATTCAGTTTAGTGCTTTTAAGTTCAATATTTTTAAGGAAAAGATCCCAATGTTGTGGGGACATTGCATTTTGTTTGGAAATGAAAATCGGGTTGACGTCAGAATTCAATGTCAGGCCGATTTTAGGTTGGACATTGACATCGCTGTCAACGTCCAACCGAAAATCTACCAAATATCAATGTCTAATTATGTTACAGCTTGACGTTGTGCGGATGTTATCATTATGACATCTATCAGATGTTGGATTTTTGTTGCCATACCTGACAAATAAATATCAGTTTTTGACATCAATATGGCGTTGGGTTAAGATGTTGGCTCGACGTTGGATTTTAGTCACTTTTCAACACAACCTAAAATCAACAAAATATCAACGTCATTTGATGGCGCTATTGGACTTCAAAATACGTTATCCTTAGACGCTGGCTAGACGTTAAATTTTGGTCACCTGTGGTCATGACCTAAATCTGACCTAAAATTAATATCTTATGACAATGTGTGCCTGCTGGGATTAGTCTAGTGCAGTGGTTCTCAACTGGTTTGGCCACGGGAACCACATTTTTACATGGTCATCAAGCCGCGACCCAAATTTTTAGGAACTACGATATAATTTTAGGAATTATAATTAATTTGTATTTATTTGTTAACATACGCAAGTAGTTAAAGAAAAATCATGCAAATCAGTAAATCAGCAAGACTTACAAATAAACTATATTTTATTGCTGACATTTAACAATGTATCAAATTATAGAAATATTACAAAGTAAAAACGACAAACACTGTAAGCAGTGGTTAGGGTGAGGAAAGGTTGCTACCATAAACAAAACTGAACTGTTAATAAAACATGAACACTGATCCTGTTGAACAGAACAAACCAGCAAATTGTAAAATGATTAAAACATCCATAACCATTTTTACATCTAATATGACAGCAATTATAAACATATGTTTCACTTAACAGTAATTTGGGAAGATAATGAGATAACTGAGGATGTGCTTTACTGATGTGATAAACGAGTTTCAAAGTCAGGAGTGATGGTAGACAGTGCTACCCGAAGATCGTGCTCTATGTACAACCTGTTCCTTTGCTTGGAGTCAAACTGCACCAAGGAAGCCACTTTCATACAAATACGTAGTTTTGAATGGGATGGGTTTGATCGCACTCTCAGATCGCGAAAACTGGGAGAGGCTTACTTCACTGAATTTCCTTTTCAGCGTCTTATCACATGACAGCTCCACGAGCTGACTCTCGGTGTTGCTCGGCAACGAGACGCTTTCCACGTCGATTCCAAAGGGATCGGTTGCCGCGCATTTCAAAATAAAAGTCGGGTAAACGCAAAACAAGTTAAAAAGTAAACTTTTGTTGTTTTTTTTGACCACACACTCCGCGACCCACTGAAAATGTTCCTGCGACCAACTTTTGGTTCGAGACCCACCAGTTGAAAAAACACTGGTCTAGTGTGTTTCACCAGTCTACAATTTAATTGCCAACAATGATTACCAGTTTATTTCAGATCAGATTTAACCAAACACTAACTTACAGTTCAGTAAAAGTCTTCTGTAATGGTCTTATGTTGACATCCAATTACGACATAACCATCATCTTAAACCAACATAATATTGACGTCAAATACTAAGTTATGGCAACCAAAATCCAACGTTTAATAGACATTATAGTGGTAACTTCTACACAATGTCAAGCTGTAACATCATTAGACATTGATATTTGGTTATTTTTAGGTTGCGTTGGAAAGTGACCAAAATGCTGTCCAACATTGGACACTGACGTCGGCCTGACGTTGGGTTCTGACATCAGCAAGATTTTCATTTCCACCCAAAATGCAACGTCCCACGACGTTGGTGTACAACGTCAATCTGACGTTCCTGTGCCTGCTGGGACTGGACAGAGACTCTACTTACAAGTTTACAGTCAAGTGAACTCAAATAAGTGCACTTCTCAGAGTTCCTCTCAGTCACAGGTGATCCACTGATGATACTACAGGTCACATTTTCACATTTGTAACTGTGGACTTCTCCAACCTAACAAAACACAGACAGAGGACAAGAGGACTGAAGAAAAGTGCAGATTCATTGATTGATGAACTAAAAGAATGTAGAGAAGTTGACAGATGTTTTGAAATGTACCTGAAGAGTGTGTGTGGTGTTGTCCATCATGTAAGTACAGTTCCTTTGCACACATGTTCCACAACAATCTCCTGCTTGTTTCACATATTCAAAGCCCTTAGTAAGAGAGAGATAGAGAATTTGTTATTATTATTTTGCAGCATGGTGGTGCAGTCAGTAGCACAAGCGCCTCAAAGAAAGAAAGTTGCTGGTTTGAGCCCCGGCTGGGTCAGTTGGCATATCTGTGTTGAGTTTGCATGTTCTCCCAGTGTTCGCGTGGGTATGTGAGTGTATGCGAGTGTGTGCAAGAGTGTATGGATGTTTCCCATTTAATTTATTTATCTGCAACCTAAATATGCACTTGTATGTCATAAATGTAATTGGTATGTATTGCTTTATTTCAGATTTCTATGTGGGGAATGCAACAGCCATGTGCAGACAAGTATTTAATGTGCAGTCGAGGTTAGAGATTGTACTTACAGGCCCACAGTCCTGTGAACTCATGTAAGGACACTGGGTTGTGGTCATCTCTGCCACAAATGAGCCATTCATTTGACGACAGTTCAAAGTTTGACAGGTGAAATAGTAGATGCCGACCTAACAAAAGACAGAACGACGGCACTGAAGAGCAGATTCATAAACCTATATATTTACAGTATAAAGCTGCAATTCAACTGAATGAATGAACCGAACAGCTCACCTTGTACTCTGTGTTATTGTACACACAGACATCCTTTTGCACTAAACAGAAATAAGTAAATTGGTTATAGAGAAGATTCACTCAAAAATGAATGTTCTGTCACTATTAAAAGCAATATTTGTTGTTGATTATTAATTGTTGATGCGAACAACGGGAATGTATGCGCGGGAACGGGAATGAATGCACCATGAAGTTTAAAGGGGTAGTTCACCCCAAAATGAAAATTACCTCATCATTTAAAACCTCCCTCGTGTAGTTTTTAAACCTTATGAGTTTCTTTCTTCTGTTGAACACAAAATAAGATACTTTGAAGAATGCTGAGTGATTGCCAGCTACCAGCATTATTCAAAATATCTTATTCTGTGTTCAACAGAAGAAAGAAGCTCAATTAGGTTTTGATCATTTTTATTTTTGTGTGAACAATCCATTTAAAGCTTCATAAATGATGCAAAAGAACCATGAATGTAACATTAATGCAAATTATTCTACTTGCATGCTACATTTCAAGCATGCAGAAGGTATATAGCACATTAAAATGTTCTAATAAAGTGTTTCTCAACTGTTGGGTCACAACCCTAAGTGGGTTGTGGAAGCGTTTTGAGTGAATCTTTAATATTGAAAGACGTCAAATGTGATTCATACAGTATGCCTGAGAAATAAAATGTTTCAGACAGAACATGACATTGGCGAGGGTCTGGATTGTTTACAGTGAGAGGGATGCAGAAATTCGAGGATCTCATAAGCTCAGGGCTCTCTCCCAGGACAGCATGCCAAACAAGCTTTATTATCAATCATCAGCAAAGTGTGAACTCTTGAAATATGATTAAATGTAGAAGTAAATGTCAAAATGCTAAAACGCGTTTTTTGGCATGAGCTATTCTTTAAACAGTTTTGTAGATAAAATAAAAATTCCACTTAATTATATTTTGCTTTTTCACTGGGGGAAAAATTGCTTTTGTTTTTGGAAGCTTGAAAACATTTAGATAAAATTAATATGAAATGTGACACTCACCGCAGGGTGGACAGCAACTGCCTTCAGTTTTATTCAGCGCTAACTCAAATCCCACATCACATTTCTTCTGAAGACATTGCTCATAATCACAAACTGAATGGACGAAGAATACATCAATTAATATTATTAAATGATTGCATCATCATGTGTGTATGGCAGTTATAACCTCAAAATGGAAGAAATATCAAGCGTTCCTATGTTTGTCTATAGCCACACTAGCAGGTTCAAACTACTGTAGGTCATTTGTCCACTGACTTTATACTCGGGAGATGTGTGGCTTTTGACTTTTCTGTATTGCTTCAGGATTTCATATATTTGTTTATGAAATAATAAAATGTTTAGCTTGGTGCAATTTGTTTTACATTACTTAAGCATATATAACTTTTTTGGTTTTGAGCATTATAAACTCCAGATGATGGATAGTAAAACCTGAAATGTCTTCTTTCAAGATACATGAACTGTGAATGTAGACCATATTATTTAGCAACTGTTACTGTTTTAGTTAGGGAAGGTCATTTTTGATAAAGTGCCTCTGACGGTGAGAAAAAGGACACCGACATACCCTCAGAAAACGTTTTTACAGAAATCTCATTTGCATGCTATCTTCATCAGATTTGAAATATAAACTCATGAGACACTTGCCTTTCAAAGCATATTTTCTCTAGGTTATTACATTAATATTTTCCCTGTGTTTGTACAGTATATAGAAAAACAAATATTGAACACAGTACACATTTTCTTTCTCATGACTTCATAATGTATAACTTTTTATTTTACTATTACTATATAAAAATACTACTACAGACCACAGTAAAGCTCACAGTGTCTTCTTTACAATGATGCCTATTTTTTGTTTGTCACTCACTGGGATCAGGAACTGCTACTGTTTAAATTTAGGTAGGCGTAAATCCCCAGAAGTGAGTGCTGGCTAACTGGTTAAGGACTTGTGTGTTTTGAATTTCTTACTTTTCTCACCCATGCACAATGTTAGTAATTACCCATACCTGTCAACCCTCCTGTATTTCCCGGGATTCTCCCGTATTTTACAGTTCTATCCCGCTATCATCCCGTAAAGGTGTTTTCCCGTATTTCTCCCGTATTTTCAGTCGTTCTCCGACAGGTGTCAATAAACATTAAAGAGCCGATCCTCTCTATACGCAACCCATACTGCCGAACCACCAGGGGCCTCCTCTTGCTCTTAAATCTGTTGCAATCTGTCTGTGCTTTCTTTTTATTCAGGCATGAAACACTTTGAAATAAACATAAAAACGGCGGGATTCCCTTTCCTTTTCATTACAGGTGCCGTCGCTCCTCCTGTGCAATCCTCAACACAGCCATAATGTGGAGCGTAACTTTCAACTGACGCGTCCATAGTGATAAACAGACGCTGTTTTCCAAACGGATTCTGTACACTCGATTAGAAGCAGAGCGAAAGTGGATACTGGGTTTTAGGTGCGTTTGAACAGACATATACACATAATTAATAGTAATAACATCTAAAGATGTCGATCTTGATGTTTTTTTTTTTTCAAACACAAATAATTTTGTCCTAAATGAGCATAAAACTTTAGGAAAGCAATGGAATGCTTTCATTATAACGATATATGTAAACTTCTGTTATTTATAACAGTGACACCTCTGTTATTTAATGTAATCAAACAAAAAATCTAAATAAATGAGATTCATTTACTGCTCTTTATTCATAATGTGTAAGTTATACAGTGAGGAAAAGATGAATAAGATTTGATAACTTGATTCTATTTCTTTATAACAGCTAATTTTGATAAGCTAAACTGTTTGCTAACGTATACTATTAAATTTTCTTTTGTAAATAATAATAAAAAAATTATTACTGACCGTTTAACTGTTTATTTAACAGCTCCAGAAGGACATATTTAACAAGGGTTTTTTCTGTTTTTTTTTCCTGGGAGGGGGGAGGGGGGTGATTTGATCCCTTATTTTCACATCCCAATGTTGACAGGTATGAATTACCTGCTTATACTCTACTGAGAGTTAATCTCAGTATTTTAGAATTAATCTTGAATTACAATTTTTTTGACAGTTTATCAAATGTTGAAGACTCACCACAAGTTGTACAGCAGTTTTCAACAGCGCTTCTGTATCCATCACCACAGGGCTTTACAGTAGGACACGTTACAGGAACTTTCACATAAACACCAGTGTTAAGGCATGTATAGTTGTAACACTGAAATGTCCAGATTTCTCCAGGCTATAAGGGAAGAAAAAATGTAGATGATAGATATTTTCAGAATTCCTATTAATAGTCAAAGTTTGTATACATTCAATTCAAATTCAGAACTTCACATACACTGTAGTGAAATCAGTGACTTTTTTACATCTTGTGAAAATGGGCATAACAGGTTCCCTTTAACTCCTGCTGACAGCTAAGATGTTTATAAGAAAATAGTACTGCTGTTTTGTTGTTAAGCCTTACTACAGTATGTCTGGATTCTGCCACTTCAGTGCTGTTAACTCTTGTTTCTGTGGCAGAGTCGGGGCACTGGTCATGTCTTGTCATGTCCTGTGTCTCTTGTCATGGTTCTGAACGTGGTCTCGGGTGAGCCGCAAGTTCTTGTCTTTGTAGCGAGCACAAGCGATCACGAGGAGGCTCAGTTCATGCGTGCTCACCAATCCTGGTGTACAGTATGTTGTTTGTTTGCGGTATGTTGTTTCGTTGTAAGCACTCTAGTTGGTTTCGGTTTGCACTGGGTTAGAAACATGCATGTGCATGAGTGCACGGTAAGCCTTTTATTTATTGTGTACTCGTGTCTTGCATTCTGTCTGTGATGCTACTGTTTGTTGCACGTGGCCTGTTTACACTTGTGTTTCATGTGAACATGCGGTTAATGGGTTATCTCATTGGCTGCGTTTTAGTCCTGTTTTACGTGAGCACACGGCATGTGTTGTGTCTTTGTACCATGTGCTCTCCTGTCTATCATTCTTGTTAGCCCACTGTTAGTTAATCCTGTTCAGCTGTTTGTTTCTTAATTTTTGCTCCTTTATAGCTCCCTCTTGTCTGCTGTCCTGTGCGAGTTCGTCGTCATTCTTAGAGTTTTGTATCGTGTCTTGTCTTGTCCAGCCCTGGTCTTACCAGCCCTTCCCTGCCAGCCCAGCCAAGTTTGTTTTTGTTAATTAAGACTTTTCCCCCCTCAGGGATGTTCTTGTTGTCTTTTTGTTTTATATCTTTGGGTAATAAATGCATGCTTTTGTCCTGCGACTGAGTCCTCCCACCCACCATGATAGACTACTTGTCGTGATATTAATTAACATGACATACCTTTCTAGGTGATCCATCAGGGCCAATGCAGTCTGCAAAGAGCAAACTAAAATTACCACCAAGATTAAAGTAGGATATGATGGTGCATTAAACGACCAATTCAAAAATGTTAACAAAGAAACAATCCTTACCGCAGTAAGCTGTACACAAATTTGATGTCATATTAACC
>CAIGQQ010034560.1:1154379-1168040 GCA_903798035.1 Danio albolineatus | reverse complement strand
AATGCAAATATACAAATTGACAAGTGTATGTACAGGCATATTACTATATACAACATTATATGTGCAGCTGTTATGTGCAAATTGGCATGTAAAGTGTGTTGTTAAATAAGTGCTCTGTAGCTCTGTAGTGTTCAGTGATGTCCTTCAGGTGGGCCAGCACCAGTTTTTCAAAGACTTCATGACCACAGATGTTAGCGCCACCGGTCTGTAGTCATTTAGTCCTGTAAGTTTGGGTTTCTTTGGGATGGGCATGATGATGGAGCGTTCGAGGCAGGAGGGCACTTCACACAGCTCCAGTGATCTGTTGAAGATCAGGGTGAAAATGGGGGCCAGTTGGTCAGCACAGGATTTAAAACCGGCTGGTGTTATAAAATCTGGGCCTGGTGCTTTTTTCCTCTTCTGTTTCCGGAAGACCTGGCACACATCATCTTCACTGAACTGAAGTGCAGGTATGAGAAGGCGGGGGGTGGTGAAGGTGTTAATGGTGGCATGAAGAGCAGTTCAGAGTGGGTGTGGGGGGTTTTCTCAAACCAGCAGTAAAACTCATTCAGGTCATTAGCAAGTTGGTCGTTAGCAAGTTGGCAAGATCTTTTCCATTACCCCTAGCACCAAAGACCAATACCATTGCAGTCTGTTACATGACCACATTTGTACAGCATGTTAAAGCACCTACATCAGTTTTACATTTTCAAAACAGGATTTAAAAAGTCTGCAGTTAGGAGAGATATGGAATCTATCTATTATTTTTTATTGTGATACTCTTGCTCGTGTGCAAACAGATATTTTCTTAGCATTAGATCAAATATCACCTCTCATTCAACCACACTGGCCAACACTGATCCTCCAGTAAATGTCTGACAGGCTAGCTTTCGTAGATTTTTACACATGTTAGCTATAACCAGTGTTCCCCATCAGGAGGGGAACTTCAATGCTATGTGGGAAATTCCACTATGGGGATTTTGTTCAGAAAGCCAATCATCTAAAAGAGTATGTAATTGGGCCAATGAAATGCCGATGAGTTGACAGCTTCAGCTTGTGCAGCTGATGCTCGTTGCAGTCAATTTGGCAATAAAAGCACAGCGCGAGCAAAGCTGAGTATCCTTTTCTAGCTGAAGAAACTTTCACCTCAACAGCTAAGGGGCACTCATTGGGGCGAAGGAACATAGCATTTCCGCCCATCATATTTAAAAAAAAAAATTGATTGAATGGTTTATGAGCACTGCTTCATTTTTCATGTTGAATTATGAACAAACATGATTTATACCTATTGATATAGACCGCTACTTCCACAAGTAGTCGCCTGAATTCATCTTATGTATAAATGCAGCTTTCTCGGCTTTCATCACCACTAGTTCTTTTAATTTGTCTTTGTAAGTCATGGCCTTAAGAGTTACTTTTAACTGAATCCACTTGGTTTTTAACGGCAGTTTGACGAGGTTTTCGAGTACAACTGTGAGGAGTGCGTCTGTGAAAGGGCAAGCAAATCGGTGACCTGTAAACCCAAGAGTTGTCCTGGCGGGAGTCCTGAGGTCTGCACTGAACCCGGCTTCGTGCTGGTCAATTACACTGATCCCTCAGACCCGTGCTGCAGCAAACAAGTCTGCAGTAAGCCAAGTTTGCCAGTTTCATTAGAGATTAACTTCAGGTTTGATTCATCCTTTTCTTAAGTCATCTCTCGTTGTGTTTGGTGTAGATTGTGATGTCAGCATGTGTCCACCTTTGGATAAGAAGTGTAATATTGGATATGCGCCAATCCTGGATGTTCCTGAAGGCAAATGCTGTCCAGAAATTAAATGCGGTATTGCTATTTTTAATCCTACATTTTTGTTTGATTTGTATATTGTGTCTGTGTTGATGATAAATGATGTCTGTATCTCTTGTCTGAATATCCAATGCGGTTTTGTTTTATTAATTATTTCTTTTAGAGCCAAAGAAAGTGTGTGTCCACAAAAACACAGAGTATGAGGTAAATGAAATTAAGTGTTTTTATTTTTGTATTTTAATAAGGATAAATTTAAGCATTACAAATCTCTATACCATCACTTTCCCCAGCCTGGTACCACCATCCCGGTCATTGACTGTCAAGAATGCAAATGTACCTGGGATGTGGATCCCAAATCACAGTTTTTCAAGATCAAATGTGGATTTGTGCAGTGCAATGAGAAATGCGATCCTGTAAGTTGCACAACAAGCTTCTGTGTACCTCGTTTCAGAACCCATTGTGATTTTTGTTGCCTTCATTTAATGTTTATTTTCCCCAGGGTTATGAATATATTGACGACTTCAGCGACTGCTGTGGAAAGTGTGTGCAAACTCACTGCATTGTCAATATTGATGGCGTCAATCATGTACTGCAGGTGAGGTCAAACATGAAGCAATTTCTCACCTTGAGTTGAAGACATTTACTAACCCTCATTTCCTTTAACATCCGTAAAACATTAGCCACTTTCACCACTAATACCAGTAAATATCTGTAAAATTACTTCAACAAATTTACAGATAAAATTTCAAAAAGGCGTTCTGTAAAATAATAAAAAGAACCATCCACTTCACATCCATTCCAAAATCAAAATAAATTCAGACATCAATAACAAATAATGACTTCTGAGTGAAGTTTGTTTATAAACTAACTTTGAGAGGATCACATACTTATGATTGACCACAGCTGGTCCTGCATTAGCCAATGCATGATTCACCAATCATACGATTCCTAACTCACTATAAATAACCAGATTCTTATCTCAGTATCTTCGTCTTGAACAATCCTCCCTCCCACCCCTACTCCCCCCTCCTTTCTTGATTGGGCGACATGGCAGCCCAGTGACTAGTGCTGTTGCCTCACAGCAAGAATGTCACCAGTTAATGTCCCCACAGAACCAGTCGACATTTCTTTGTGGAGTTTGCTCATTCTCCCCGTGCTCACGTGAGTTTCTCCGGAGTTCTCTGGTTTCCCTCCACAGTCCAAAAAAACACACAACCAAAGTAAATTGAACATAGCAAATTGGCATCATAGTCAAGCTCTTAGTAAGCTGTATATCTCTCTTAGTCATCCCTATATCTGTCATTTACCAGAAATAAGTCAGGGGAGTTCATCGAGATCTTCATCGAGCTCAAACTCCCCTCTTGCCCTGCCAATGTGAGGGAGCCCAAGGCTCGAGGATCTTATGAACTCAGGGCTCTCTCCCGGGACAGCATGCCAAACAAGTGTGAACTCTTGAAATGGCTGTGTTTGTATTTGTAAACATGAAGGGGGTTGTTGTTTAAGTATGAAAGTTTAGTTTTGTATTTTAAACTTTAAGAGAAAAATGTTGTCGCTAACATGACCTGCAGCTAAAAAACTGTTATATTAACACATTTGAGTACACAGAGGTCTGTGCATGAACATGGGCAGTTCTGTGGATATATTGAGAAAGTATTGTGAACAACTTTGATGAATATGATTTATGGACAGAACACTTTCGCATGTCGAGAAACCAATTTTTTTTTTCGTGAGACCCTCTTTGAAACTTTTTATTGATAATGTTTATCACAGTTGGCACTTAGAAGGAACATGTAGATGTTGTCTGATTAACAGCAGCTAAATTTGTTTGGACAAAGGATCCAAAGGCTTTAATTTTCATAAACATTGCAGATGTGAAGGTTTAGTTTGTGTTGGGATGTTTTGATTGGCTAGAGTAGAACGTCAGCGTCAGCGCATTCTGAACTTGTATGTGCTCATACCGGCGAATTATTATTATTATTATTATTATTATTATTATATTTTTTATTTTTTTAATTTTTTTTATCTTTATTTTATAAAAAGTATTTATTTATTTTAATAACATATTTTTTTCCCCATTCTGCGTTCACACAGAGCGCAATTCAGAAAGTTTAATTTATTTTTCAAATATTTCCCAAAATGACGTTTAACAGAGCAAGGATTTTTTCACAGTATTTCCTGAAATATGTTTTCTTCTGGAGAAATTCTTATTTGTTTTATTTCAGCTTTTTAAAAAACATTTTAAGGTAAATATTATTAGCCCTCTTAAGCATTTTTTTTCTGATTGTCTACAGAACAAACTATCATTATACAATGATTTGCCTAAATACCCTAACTTGCCTAATTAACCTAATTAAACTTTTAAATGTCACATTAAACTGAATACCAGTATCTTGAAAAATATCTGGTAAAATATTATTTACTGTCATGGCAAAGATAAAATAAATCAGCTATTAGAGATGAGTTATTAAAACTATTATGTTTAGAAATGTATCTTCCTTGCGTTAAACAGAAATGTACAGGGAGAAAAAATAGGGGGTGCTAATAATACTGTCTAATAATACTGACTTCAACTGTACAAGGGCCTGTTCACAGATGATCTCTTTATAAAAAATCAACAGAAATTTGTGAAGGGGGTTAAGTCTTATTTTATTTTCTCTTTTCAATCGTAGGAGGGAGCCTCTCTGCCCACTTCAAACCCTGGCTGTGACAAAATCACATGCAGTAAAGTTAATGGACAGTTCATCGCTGTCAAATACACAGTCCAGTGTCCTCCTTTCAACATTACCAACTGCCAGCCTGTCAGTAAACCACACAAACACACACGTACATGTTTTATTAGCTCACTATGATGACATGCTTGACTTTCTGCCTCTGTGTTTTATTCTGCAGGGCACTGTTCAGGTGTCAGCTGATGGCTGCTGCCATGTTTGTGAGTAGAGTCTAAAGGAAAACAATTAGGCGTTTATTCATTGAAGTCGAATGCATGATTAAGTTGACCGTGTGTGTTCACTTTGTAGGTGCGGACCAAGTTAAGGGATGTCAAGTACAGTCAATTCGAGATTTCATAAAGCACAACGACTGTCAGTCAGAGAAGAAAATGGACCTGGCGTTTTGTGGTGGAGACTGCATCAGTTTTAGCAGGTGAGCGCACACAGAAACTACAAGAAATGACACTTAAAAAAAAATAATAATTCAGTTTGAATCATATTTGACTGAGTTTTGAAAATAACTTTTAGCATTAAAATAGAAAATAGTTTTTAAAATCGTTAGAAAGGACGGCACATGGTTAATTAGCTATACTATAGGCTCCGTTTACACTGCTAGTTAAATGTGACCCAATTCCGATTATGTGACACAAATCGGATCTGTTCTATGACCATGTAAACACGAAAAAAATGCATGCATTTGGATATTCAGAGATGGGTTTCAGGCCTCCTTCATATGTGGAAATAAATCAGATATAAATCGGATATGTGACAATGCGACTGTCATGTAAACGGGCAGATCGGATATATTGAGTGATCATTCCGTTTTGTATGTCATAAATCTTGCGACTTCCTCACGGTTTAATGACGTAGAAGGAAGAGTGTGTGTTGAGACATCGACGCGGTAGACAACAACAGAGGAAACATGGGGGAGGAAAGTGGTCAGTGATTTTACAGCAGAAGTTACCTGCCTTCTTGCCCTGTGGTGAGATGAATCAGTGGAGGACACCATATGTAAACCGCAGATGCAAGCTGCGATGACGACCCTTTCTCTGCTCCTCAAAATCATTTCAAAGTTCGGCGAACTTAGCATATTTTGCAGAGCTAAAAGCAAGACAATTTCTTCCATCATAGCTAGTGTGGGGCAGATGCTACAACCTTCCCTTTACGTATGCGCGACGACTTGAATTGTATAACATTGTGTAAACACATGAATCGGATATGAGTCAAAATTAAACGAAATGGACAGGCAAAAAAATCAGACATAGGCAACAAATCAGAATTGGGCATCAAAACCTGACAGTGTAAACGGGGCCACAGAGAAGACTCCAGATCCAGATCTGTTTTTACATTACTGTGATTGTTGGGTTTAGGGTTGGGGTAAATGTTAATAAAATACAATTAATGGTAAATTGAATAAATAATATGAATAATTCTCATTCAGTTCCGACCGCAGCCGTATGTGATCTATAACTGATTAACCATGTGGATGGATAACAGCCTTCTGAGCCTACTGGCCCATATCTATCAGCAGATAACCACTGATAACACCCGTTCAATCCAGTGATAACATTCAAATCATCTGGACATGCACTATAAGTGAATTATATAAACTAAATTGGCCATAGTGTATGAGTGTGTGTTATAATGAGAGTGTATGGGTGTTTCCCAAGTACTGGGTTGCAGGTGGAACAGCATCCGCTGCATGAAACATATGCTGGGATAGTTGGCGTTTCATTCCGCTGTGGCGATCCCTAATAAATAAGAGACTAGGCGGAAGGAAAATGAATGAATGAATTGTAACTGTACGTTCAAACCAAAAGCGGCGAACGTGTTAAAGTAGCTGGAAGTCATTACTTTTCAATGGTAGCCGGCGTTGATAAGCATCGAGGCTCATGTTTGCCAGTGTGGACAACGAGGAAAGTTGAAATCAAAACAACTTAATAGTAATTGTCTATGACTCGGTTTGGCGGCAACCAGTTGAAATGTAGAAGTCCACCGCCTGAGAAGATTCCAGAGAACAGTCACTGTAAACTTTGGTTTTCATCACAGTTGTTCCCAAGGATTTGATTATTGTGGTCGCTGGATTTTTTATTATTTACAATGTTTTCTTACAGTGATATACATTTAAAAATGACTGGCGAGTTACTGATGTCCATTAATGTTTTTTTTTTTGTTTTTTTTCAAAAGAGCGGGAATCTCATGCTAGCTATAATGACAGTACAAAGCAGTATTGCTGCTTCAGAATATTTCAGACATATGGACCCATATTTGATCAACATTTTCACGCTAGACAGCATGTTTTTATGCAGGAATGTAACTGATTTGCTGCAACAGCCCCTTTAAATATGAGATCAATGTAGCGAATTTTGACGCTTTGCTGGCGGACCAGTGAAGGTAGACAGCGTAGTACCCAGGGCAGCCAGAGTGAACATTAACGCTCTCGCCAGCGGAGCAGTAAAGGCAGACAGCGTTTGGTGTGAACCACAGTATGAAGAGAAAAAAAATCACAATATTACTAGTTTTATTTTATTGTTATATTATATTTTTTCTCTATTATAATATTTTCATCTCTCTCTTCACATAGGTATGCTAATCCTGGGTTGTCCTCCTGTAGCTGTTGCCAGGCAACACGCTCAAGTAATCGTACAGTCGATCTTGCTTGTGTAAACGGAGACATCATAAACCACACATACATCCACGTTGAAGAGTGTTCCTGCAGCAGAACTAAATGTCACGAAGGGGAAGTGAGCCAAACACTCGCTGAAAGTAGCAGAAGAAAACGTAGCGTCAGATTTCCGTGAGCGGTAGTGGAGAATCCGACCCAAAACAAATCTTAGTGGAGCTTTGATCGGAAAGTAATTTAAAACTGCACATGCTAATGTTTAACATTTCTTAAACTTTATCTATAGAGCTTTGTTTGTTTTTCTTTGTTGGTTAAATGTGTACTGTTTCCCTTGCATGCAATTAAAAGCAATTAAAAAGGCATTTTAAACCTAAATGTATGCTTATTGAGTGTTGCCCTAAGAATATTTGTTGGTTTATATCGACACAGTATATTCCCTATAGAATGGAGAGATACATTGACAACATTTTATCCATTTGGTGTTACTGGAATTCCAATCCACTAAATTAATTGGGCATAATAAATTAAATGGCCAAATAATGTAGTCAGAACAAAATGTATTACTTTTTACCTTTATTAAAGGTGCAGGATTTAAGTTTGACACCCAGTGGTTGAACTAGGGTTTGCACTCCTGGATCAGAACAAACGCAAGTGCAGGTTGCCAGATTAAGGACAGGAGTGATTGGTTTAAATCGTGATCTGAATAAAAGCAACAGCACCCGATAGAAGGATTATTTTCATATTAACAGAGTTTTTGTCTAAACCAACACCTCGAATTGATATATTAGAAACGGCTTCTATTTCTTACAGCTGAACAACAGAAAACAATGACTGATCACCTCAGGTACACCTCATGTGCTTTATTCAGTGTTAAATGCTAACAATGTGAGTTTGAATGCCATTTCACATTCATTTATTGCCAAATACTGAAAGCAGCTCAGATCTTGTAAATAAAATAAACCGTTTGAAATTGAACTAAACACTTATGAGTGATTCAGCATTTACATTTAATTATATTAAAGAGGGTTAATATGTATTAAACAGATTATAAACCTTACCATTTCGTGAGAGAGTGCACTATTCTGTGCTACTGAATGGCTGTATTTATATTTCTGTCATGTTTTGTCTGGTGCAAACAGCCAAATAGCTTATCACCTTGTATCTCGTCACAAAGCATTGTTAGGACACGCGGTTACAGTGTAACCTGCTCACCTAATGTTTACATTTGTAATATTTATATCATTTGCTAATTAATAACCTCATTTGGAACTGAATCTCTCATTTCTGAGTCTGTCAACAGGAGGTCTCATGTCGGTCACGGATGCTTGCTTTTAGAGCCTTTCTGAATGAATGAATGAAATACGCTGCTTTCCAGAAAGGCAACCCGGAGTGCTGAAATATAATTGGCTAAGCTTGCATTGGGCAGGTTAAAATTAACAAAACAAAGACAGCGTTTCGGCATAGAAAACACATTTTCAAAGCAGAATATCTGACTTCAGCATTATTTTTCAGATAAACAAAGATGTTCACTTAGCATTTTTCTTAAATATCTGCAAACATATTATGGTATTAATATATTATTTCCATGTCAGGTAGTTAAATTGAACCAGTTACTTAATCAATCATAATCAATCAAGAACTGTGTAAATTTTGCTTTAAAAATAACTTATTACCGGGTAGGACTGCAGTACTTTGAAATATGCACATAACAGCTATAATGGTTTGTGCATGGGAATTTTTTGTACAGTATCTTTACCTTGGGTGGTTTTGTTTGGTCAATTTGGGGGCATTTTTGGAAACAAGTCCCTGTTAATGTCTGACCCGACAGTTAAGTTGGTTTAAAGTATTGTGATCATCAAAGCAAACATCTAACAATGGAACAAACATTATTTGTAATATATCTGCTCTTGAATTATTTTGTTTATTTGTTATTAAATTGAATAATGAGTGAAATTACATTGACTAATAAGGGCCAAAAGCTTTTGTAATATACCAAAACTGATTTGGTCAGGGTGATTTTGGTATGTGACAACAAGCAAATTTCATCAAGTAATAAAATTATAAATAAAAACATGTCTTTGTTTTTTTCATTGCCTTTGGGAAAAAGACGTTACATGTCTAAGTTCTTTAATGATTCCAGACATCTAAATGGTTTATTTGCATTAGACAGGATATGGATATTTCAATTATATAGAAGAAGCTTTGCATAATTAAGTGGATCAGCTGGTTGTTCCAGTCATCTTACATTGTCTGAATAGCTTGAATGCTGAATTTTTCTAGCAGGTCTGACATACATAGACGCTAAGAATTCAATCCTGTTTAAGTGACAAACCAAGCAATATTCCTAATAGAGATCCATTAATATGTGCCCCAGGTGAGTACACGGGGTCATGCACAGTTATTGATGGTAAAAACACTGAACTTAAAAGACAGTCAGTTAAAATTAGTACTTGGGAAATTTGACTTGATTACTAAAGTATTATTTTAGCGATTTGTAATAATTTACCTGACTACATTTAAAAATGAATATTTTTACTTAACGTTTTAGCAATTTTTTTTTATTTTTTTACTCTTTTCAATTTTATTTATGGTCAAAAAAATCTAAGTTCCCTTGTCTCTAACAAGCCAATTGAATTTAATCTAAGGGTGTACTCACACTATGCTATCCGAACCGTGCTCAGACCCGTTTCCCGGATAATTTTAGAAGTGTGAGTGCGCTGAATCGGGCTCAGGCACGGTACAGTTAGCCAGCCCTGGCCCAGTTGGAAGAGGTGTGCCTGAGCGCGGTTCCCTTGGGCTTTGGTGCGGTACGCTTGTAGTGTGAGTGCAAAGCGCGCCTGAGCCCGAAACTGAAGAGAAGACGTGACTTTTGGGGACTGTTTTATATGGATTTATTAATCATTCTTACTGTTTAATGAACACAAACTGCTGTAGATTATTAAAGACGCAAACCCCTCTCTGCACGACAGCTGCGCCTTTAGTAAACCTTCTAATTCCTGCAGCACGAGGACTTTATGATTGTTTATGAGTGTCAGCAGTGGCTGATCTGTTCAGGGGAATATCTGACTGTGTGTTACTGCATATCAATCGAATAAAACAATATAATGATATAAAGAAATGTACACTGAAATCTCAGAGAGGGCTTCTCTTACACTGAGCAGCGCATCATCGATGACGTAAGCGTGCTCAGACCCGAATGCAATGTGATTGCGGGCCATCAGGGGAGACGGAAGGGGGGACAAGCGTGCTTTGGCCTGGTTAAAGGGAACTGTATATAGTGTGAGTACACTCTAAATATGATTTATTCTGCCAGTTCATTTTAACATTCCATGAAATTGGTCAAACATGCTCATTGGTTCTTTGGAAGTGATGTCGCATAAATAAGCACAATGCACAGCACATTGGCCTAAAACTGAGAGGAATAACAAATGCTATAAGCATAACTTCACATAAAACTAAGAGACTTCGAAATGTACGACACATAACAGACATACATGATATTATAAAACCTTTGAGTTAAATAAAAATTCAAATGTACTTTTATTTGACAAAATCATGTTGGACCAACTAAATCGCATTTAAGTGTGTAAGTAGTTTTTTAGGCTGGTGCTAAACAAATTTATTAAATGGAAATCCTGCCCTCAACTTAGTAAAATTCCTCCAATGAGTTATTTTTTGAGTGTATTATATACAAGTATTTTTATAGATAAAGGAGAAAAAAGCACAATAATCCTAAATGATATCAGTTAATATTGCAAAATAATCCTGCCAAACCTGATTTAAGTCATATTTATCAGTATATTATACTGTGCAACTTCTGTAGAAAAAAGAAGTGTACCCCCATTGTCAACACACACATCCCTGTTTACTCTGAAGAAAACTCAGTTTTATGACAAGTGAACAAGATTTGCATCAAGCTTGTTTAGTATATCAAACACAGCCATTAAACACTTATTTAGAATCCAATAGTAATGTCCCACCTTTTGATGACAGACGACATTCATCTAGTTCCACAGAATCATCTAATTCACTATAAAAGGAACGAGGGATGACAGAACACTCACATTAGCTCTGGAGGATGGGTTCTGAGGGGATGGTCAGGATGTCCCAGATGTGGATGCTGAGATGGGTCATCCTACTGGCGGGCCTGAAGTTCATACAAGCAGGTTAGGACAGTCGCAAATAATTCGCTACATCACAGTTATCATACAAAATATAACTCTCTTTCTTTGTTTAAAGGCTTCATGTTTGATTATGGAGATTATTTTCATCTGGACAACGTGGAGCTAACAACACCTCCAACGACTCCAGGTAGACGTCATTGTGTTTATGGATTAACTAAAAAGTACTGATGAGACAGAAATGTATTTACAGATGGCGAGTGTTTTACTGTACGTGTGTCTGATGGACTAATAGTTTAAACTTTCAAATTCATTTTAAAAAGGGAAGACTTCATTTCATTGAGGATTATTCAGATGAAACAGTTTTGATATTAATTGTGTGATCTGTGACATACATGAACAATGGATTTGTAAACACAAGTGTATTTACAATTCAATTAAATAACAGTTACATTTTACATTTGCAGGTATATCTAAACACATTGAACTCAAAGGTCAAATTGTGTCCGTTTTTGTTTAAGGCAAAGCTATTAATATTTTAGCTATTAAAATGTCATTTTTATTAAAATGAAATTGTTTTAAAAATATTGTCAAAGAGCCGTTTAACCAAGAGCAGATTTTTACGACACATTTTTAGTTTTAATAACTCATTTGTAATAACTTATTTATTTTGTCAGTGCCATGATGATTTTTCTAGTTATTTTGCAATTGTTTTCTGCTTAAAAGTACATTTCTTTATGGCTTAACTAGTTAATTAATGGTTTAACTGGTTAATTAGAGTAACTAGGCAAGTTAGGTTTATTAGGCAAGTCATTGGACAACAGTTGTTTGTTCGGTAGCCAATCCAAAATCATAATTCTTAAGGTAGCCAATAATAAAAATCTATTAAAAATATATTTGTAAAAAAATATAATAAAAATATAGGGTGGCGCGGTGGCAGAGTGGTTAGCACTGTTGCCTCACAGCAAGAAGGTCATTTATTCAAGCCCCAGCTGGGTCAGTTGGCATTTCTGTGTGGAGTTTGCATGTTCTCCCCGTGGTCGGGTTTCCTCCGGGTGCTCCGGTTTCCCCCACAAGTCCAAAGACATGTGCGGTAGGTGAATTGGGTAGGCTAAATTGTCCGTAGTGTATGAGTGTGTATGGATGTTTCCCAGAGACGGGTTACAGCTGGAAGGGCATCCGCTGCGTAAAACAAAAATGTTGGATAAGTTGGCGGTTCATTCCGCTGTGGCGACCCCGGATTAATAAAGAGACTAAGCCGAAAAGAAAATGAATGAATGAATGAATTTTACATTTACAGGTATATTTAAACATGTTGAACTCAAAGGTCAAATTGTGTCCATTTTTGTTTTTATCTACATTTTAAGGCAAAGCTATTAATATTTTAGCTATTAAAATTTAATTAGTTTAAAAATGTTGTCAAAGAGCCGTTTAACCAAGAGCAGATTTTTACGACACATTTTTAGTTTTAATAACTAATTTCTAATAACTCATTTATTTTGTCAGTGCCATGATGATTTTTCTAGTTATTTTGCAATTGTTTTCTGCTTAAAAGTACATTTCTTTATGGCTTAACTAGTTAATTAATGGTTTAACTGGTTAATTAGAGTAACTAGGCAAGTTAGGTTAATTAGGCAAGTCATTGGAAAACAGTTGTTTATTCGGTAGCCAATCCAAAATCATAATTCTTAAGGTAGCCAATAATAAAAATATATTTAAAAAATTTGTAAAAAAAATATAATAAAAATATAGGGTGGCACAGTGGTTAGCACTGTTGCCTCACAGCAAGAAGGTCTCTGGTTCGAGCCTCGGCTGGGTCAGTTGGCATTTCTGTGTGGAGTTTGCATGTTCTCCTCGTGGTTGCGTGGGTTTCCTCCGGGTGCTCCGGTTTCGCCCACAAATCCAAACACATACGGGATAGGTGAATAAACTAAATTAGCTGTAGTGTGTGTGTGTGTGTGTGTGTGCGAGAGTATACGGGTGCTTCCCAGAGCTGGGTTGCAGCCGTAAGGGCATCCACTGCATAAAACATATGCTGGAATGGTTGGCAGTTCATTCTGCTGTGGCGACCCCTGATGTCTAAGCGGGACTAACCCGAAGGACAATGAATGAATGAATGAATAAAATGCTTTCATTCCAGCCAGCCTAAAAGAAGTAAAACTTTCTGAAGAAGAAAGCATTATATAATGGTGGAAATTTCTTTTAAAATTAAAAATAAAATAAATAAATGTCTATAAAATCTATTTTTACCAAGCAGATATCCTATAAACGTCCTAAAACACCTTAAAGTATGACTTGGTATTGTTTGACACTAAGTGTTATTTTCCTTCTTTTTCTTCTTTAGTTCCCTCCTATCAGAGTCAGCACAGCAGCATGTGTAGCACATGGGAAAGTTTCCATTACAAGACGTTCGATGGGGACATTTATCAGTACCCGGGCTTGTGCGA
>CAIGQQ010034560.1:1119187-1134114 GCA_903798035.1 Danio albolineatus | reverse complement strand
ATTTACAACCACATCCATTACTACAACTCCTCCGACACCATCTACAATATCAGAAATATCATCTACAACTAGTACAACTACTGGCACAACACCTACTTCAACATTTACAACCACATCCATAACTACAACTCCTTCGACACCATCTACAATATCAGAAATATCATCTACAACTAGTACAACTTCTGGCACAACACCTACTTCAACATTTACAACCACATCTATTACTACAACTCCTTCGACACCATCTACAGTATCAGAAATCTCGTCTACAAGTACAACTTCTAACATAACACTTAGTTCAACATTTTCAACCACATCCATTACTACAACTCCTTCGACACCATCTACAATATCAGAAATTTCATCTACAACTAGTACAACTACTGGCACAACACCTACTTCAACATTTACAACCACATCCATTACTACAACTCCTACACCATCTACAATATCAGAATCATCATCTACAACAAGTACAACTTCTGTCACAACATCTACTTCAACAGCCACTCCCAATACTACAACTACTCTGACACCATCTACAGTAACTGAAATCAAATCTCCAACTAGTACAACTACTGGCACAACTCCTACTTCAACATTTACAACCACATCCATTACTACAACTCCTCTGACACCATCTACAATATCAGAAATCTCGTCTACAACTAGTACAACTTCTGGCACAACACCTACTTCAACAGCCACTCCCAGTACTACAACTACTCTGACACCATCTACAGCAAAAGTAATCTCTTCAACTAGTACAGCTCATCACACAACATCTGCAACAGTTACACCACATTTACCACCACCACCACCCATACCATGTTATGATTGTAGAATAATAAATGGAAGCATGACGCCTGTTTATAAGGATTGTCTTCCACCGGAAAACATCACCTGTCAAAATCATCAACCAAGTGTGCTGTTTGATGACGAGCACAAATGTTGCCCTTATTACGTCTGTGATTGTAAGTATGCTCTTCCTCTCAAGCTCTAACTTTGATGTTGTCATCAGAGTATTGAAGTCTATTCTGATGTCCTCATTTCTGCTGTTCACTTTTACTTTACATGCTGTACCAAATGTATATGACTTTCTTTTTTGAAATGAAGACAAACTAATTAAAAGTGTCAGTCTCTTTGAAGTCATCTAACACAAGTGAAAGCCAACAAACAAACCAACAAAAACACACACAAGTAAACCGTACTCCAGTGGATGGATTAATGTCTTCTCAAGCAATAAAAAGCTTGGGTGTAAATAAGAACTTTAATATGCAAAATGCTAGTTTAAAGTAGTATAAATAATGAACTTACAGTTTACTGTCATGCATTCACTAAACATGAGCATATTTAAATTTTCTATTAAAATATATATGCTATGTTCTGCTGAAACAAAGAAACTCGTATACATGTGGGACATCATTAAAATGACTAAATTATGATTATTTTTTTTAGTAAATATTAAAAATATTATAAATATTAGTCCCTAACCAATTTTATTGTACACCCTCTACTAATCATAGGCTTTTGTCAAGGCTGGGGTGACTCCCATTACATCACATTTGATGGACTCTATTACACCTACCAAGGAAACTGCACTTACATTTTAATGAAGGAAATTAGCCCTCAATTCAACTTAACAATCTACATTGAGAAAGTCTACTGTGACCCTGCTGAGAATGTATCTTGTCCCAGATCCCTTATTGTGTCTTACAACGATCAAAATATTACACTTAGGAGTCGCAGGCTAATGGGAAGAGCAAATCTAGAGGTGAGATTTACAGTATAGCATGACTGCACATAGATTTTGTAAGTCTTTGAGTCACCTTCATTGTCTTGTAAATATGTTGGCTTTCATTGTGTTTGTCTGTTCTTCACAAGGCACTGGATGGAAATATTATGCTAACCCTGCCATATGATAATAATGGTGTGAGAGTTATTAGCTCAGACCTGAACTTATTACTGAAGATTCCAAAGCTCAACGCCTATGTACTGTTTGGGATCACTGGCTTCAGCATCAACCTGCCATTCCAATACTTTGGAAAAAACACAGAAGGTCAATGTGGTAAGAAAGCAGACTAAAAAAATATTCTTTGAGATGAAATAGTTTAGTTCATATCAGATAATAGAATATTTTGTGAATATTTCAGAGATGCATTGTGTTTGATAAAATAATATGTGGATGTTATTTTGATAGTTGTTGAAGTAAATGTCCATGTACAGTATAAATTTTAACTGTTCCAAATAATTCTTACTAAGGAACATGCAACAACAACCAGACTGATGATTGCCCTGGATCCCTGGCAAACGACTGTAAAGCAATGGCAGAGAACTGGAATAATACAGTTTGCACTCCACCAGCTGCATTACCTACAGCTACAGCTACACCTACAGCTGCACTTACAGCTTCACCTACAGCTACACCTACAGCTACACCTACAGCTACACCTACAGCTACACCTACAGCTTCACCTACAGCTACACCTACAGCTGAACCTACAGCTTCACCTACAGCTACACCTACAGCTAAACCTACAGCTACATCTACAATTGAGTCAACCCCTCCCCCCTCTGACTGCAACCTACTTAACACCACGTCAGTTCTTTCTGTGTGCTGTCATTGAAGGAATCTGAACAAACTTTGCATCTTGAGAGTGATGTTTGCTTTTAGTAAACTTTCTTCATTGTGAACATTCTCAGGTTTAAAGCGTGCCATTCCTACGTGCCTCCAGACAACTACTTTTCAGCCTGCCAAAATGATAACCCTGCTGGAGTGTGTGCCAGTCTGCAGAGCTACGCAAGCGTTTGCTCTTTGTTTGGGCTCTGCATATACTGGAGGAACTACACAAGCCAATGCAGTAAGTTCATAAATGAAATAAATACATTTCATGTACATTATATAAAAAAACAGTAAAGCAATTTAAAGTAAATATTCTGAAAGATAAATTTCTTCCTCAGATATTGGATGTTCAGAAGATAAAATGTTCTTGCCTTGTGGTTCATTTGAACCACCAACATGTAGAGACAGGTATGGCCTTTTTTCTTTAACAATTGAACTAGTGGCATACTATTCAGCCAAGATAAGTTTTTGCTTTCATTATTTCTCCATTAAGATAGGATGTCTAGTCAAATGTACATATGATGAACATTCAGGTTCAGTATGGTCTCACTGACATTTAATATTTCTTAAAAGAAATCTAATCTTAGCAGAAAAGTGGAATTAGCCTCTCTGGAATAATGTATCCCAGGACTACAACATTAACGTGTTGACTGATTTATTGCATTGTAACACCCTGTAAATCATTTGCTTATAGACAGATGGAGAGCAACATTACAGTGACCACAGAAGGCTGCTTCTGCCGCCAGAACACAACACTCTTTACCCAGGAGTCTGGAGTCTGTGTGCCACAACCCTGTGGTGAGAAGCCATAGTCTCTGTCATATTACTATACGTCTTTATATTCACTACCCATCAAAAGTCTTGTTGCCTATCAAAGTTTTAGGAACATAAAATAATAACTTGACTTCTAGTTGAATTAAGAGAATTAATTAATAAAGAATAATTAATATTGTGTATCACTTCTATGAGCTTGGAGGACTGCATCCATACATCACTGCAATGACTCAAATAACTTATTAATAAGGTCATCTGTAATGGCAAAGAAATCGTCTTTGCAGGACTCCCAGAGTTCATTTGGATTCATCTTCAATGCCTCTTCCTTCATCTTACCCCAGACATGCTCAATAATGTTCATGTCTGATGACTGGGCTGGCCAATCCTGGAGCACCTTGACCTTCTTTGCTTTCAGGAGCTTTGATGTGGAGGCTGAAGGATGAGGAGGAATGCTATATCCTGCTGAAGAATCTGCCCTCTCCTGTGGTTTGTAATGTAATGGGCAGCACAAATGTCTTGATACCTCAGGCTGTTGATGTTGCCATCCACTCTGCAGATCTCTCGCACACCTCCATACTGAACAAAACCCCAAACCATGATTTTTCCTTCACCAAACTTGACTGAATTCTGTGGGAATCTTGGGTCATGCTGGTTCCAATAGGTCTTCTGCAGTATTTGTGATGATTGGGATGCAGCTCAACAGATGATTTATCAGAAAAATCTACCTTCTGTCACATTTCCAAATGATCAACTAGAAGTCAAGTTATTATATGTTGCTCTTACAACTGGGGTCGATGACAAGACTTTTGTCAGATAGAGTAAATAGATTCGTGTCTACATCTCAGATTAGAGTCTCACACTTCTTTACATGTATAACAGCCATTTCACTTGGCTATTCATAAGCTACCCAGCTGTAAAATCAGCTTTGCGGTTCACCAGCATTTGGTTATTAAATATGCCGGGAGCAGAATGGTATGCTGGTAATGAGTTTGCTGGTCCCTAGTATGGAAAGTGTGAGTGCCGAGCCACACCAGCTCAAATTTGCTTACAAACAGCAAGATTTTGTTGGTCCACCAGCTAGAGCAGCATTGCAGCAGCTCTAACCATACAAACCAAACTGGACCACCACAGAATTCATGCTGGTTTATGCTGAGTTTTACAGCAGGGTAGTGTTATGCATCTTCTCGTTTTTCCTGAACGGACTGTTTCTAACTATTTAATTAAGAATGAAACATCTTCCTCTCGGTATCCTTTCAAATACTCAACCATATTATTTTTATGTGTGCATGTTTCACTGCGTATGTTATTATGAGGTATGTGGTTGGGATTATTTACAGTGTCTTTGAATTCCTTGCTTATTTCACACTGTACATACATGTGTCTCTGCACTGTGGGATTTTAAACTTTAAAAGAGCAGGGTGTCGTAACTGTGTGCTGCTAACCCTGGATGGAAATTTAGATGTGAGATGTTCAATAATAAGGGTGGCACGGTGGCTCAGTGGTTAGCACTGTCACCTCACAGTAAGAAAGTCTCTGGTCAGGTTCTAGCTGGGCCAGTTGTCATTTTTGTGTGGAGTTTGTTCTTCCCATGTTGGCATGGGTTTCCTCCGGGTGCTCCAGTTTCCTCCCACAGTCCAAAGACATAAGCTGTAGGTGAATTGAATAAACTAAATTGGCCGTAGAGTATGAGTTTGTATGGGTGTTTCCCAGTACTGGGTTGCAGCTGGAAGGGCATCCGCTGCGTAAAGCATTTGCTGGAGTAGTTGGGTGGTTCATTACTCTTTGGCGACCTCTGAAATAGAGACTAAGCTGAAGGAAAATGAATAAATTAATGTTCTATAGGGCGACACGGTGGCGCAGTAAGTAGTGCTGTTGCCTCACAGCAAGAAGGTCGCTGGTTCGAGCCTCGGCTGGGTCAGTTGGCATTTCTGTATGGAGTTTGCATGTTCACCCCGTGTTGCTGTGGGTTTCCTCCGGGTGCTCCGGTTTCCCCCATAGTCCAAAGATATGCGGTACAGGTGAATTGGGTAAGCTAAATTGTCCGTAGTGTATGTGTGTGGATGTTTCCCAGAGATGGGTTGCGGCTGGAAGGGCATCTGCTGCGTAAAAACAAATGCTGGATAAGTTGGCGGTTCATTCCGCTGTGGCGACCCCGGATTAATAAAGAGACTAAGCCGAAAAAAAAATGAATGAATAAATGAATGTTCAATAATAAGAAAGTGCTAAGAATAAGTGAAACTCTTAGTAAATTGTCCTAGATCGTATAGGCTAGTCTGAATTTGGCGGTCTTGGCTGAATTTGTCTGGTGTTTGGAAGGTTAGGAACTTCCACAGGTCCCTGAGAAAGAAACATAAATATAAATTGCATAACTTATACATAAAGATAACTGCATCTGCTAGCCTGTTTTAAGAATGTATCCGTCTTTTCTTGTAGGATGCTTGGACCAATCTGGGAGACCAATTGAGGTACACAAGGTTTAACCTGTTAAATAGTCACTTTACGAACGAGCATCCCTGTGCCAATATGCAATTTTTGTTTTTTTGTTTGCTGCAGTTTCATAAGAATTTTACGCACAACTGTGAGGACTGTGTCTGTGATAAGGCCAGGATGTCAGTGATCTGTAAACCCAAAAAGTGTCCCGATGTGCCTCCTGTGAACTGCAGTGAGCCCTTCATGTTGGTCAATGTCACAGATCCATCAGACCCATGCTGCAGCAGACAAGTTTGCAGTAAGGAGTTTGTTTCTTTTTAAAACCGGGCTTGCTTCAGAATTGCAGTGTTTTATGACTGAAGTCTCCTCTCACTCTGTTTCAAGATGTAAATTGTAGCATGTGCCCATTTCCGGAGGAAAAGTGTGAGGTCGGATTTGAACCAATTGTGCACCCTAATGGATACTCCTGTCCTGAAATCAGATGTGGTATAGTCCTTAACACTTCAATCAGCTTGTTTTTTTGACATGAATCTACTGAGACAGAGATTTTTAATGCGTGTGTATGTGTATGTTGCTTTTACAGAGCCAAAAGAAGTGTGTGTCTACAACAACACCGAGTATATGGTAATTAAAAACATAGAATTGTTAAATAAAACAATTCAATTTCACTTTGCTTTTCATATTAGAGTGGATTTGGTCCTCATAACCTAATTGTAACAAGACTTTTCCGTTCTCACTCACTTCCATTGATTTTTAGCCATAAAAAATGCTGCTTAATGTTGCAAACTGGTATTTTCTTATGATGTAATTGACTTTTTTTGATGTATTATCATAAAAACGCTGGTTTGTATAGCCAAATAGCAATTTACAGCCATTTGTTATTCCTAGCAATTTACATAATGCAATATGCTGGTTACATTAATTTTCATCAATCCAAATTAATTGAATCTGATAGTGCCGTTTACATGTACTCTAAACATCGTAATAAAATTCAAATATCCTTTTTTGTGTGTGTTTTATAAACATTCCGATTAATGCTTGCGTTCTGCATTTAAAAAATACACTGTAAAAAATAAATCCGTAAAATTTACGGTAAAGAAAGGCAGAAAGTTACATAATGAACCGATGCTCATCACAAACAACTTTTCCCACAAGCAACAATCAGTGTATAGAAGGTGCTCGGTGTCATTCACACAGCTACTAAACACCAGTATGGTAACACGCATACAATTAAAGTCATGAAATAAACATCATTATCAACATTAGATGTTATGTACAAATCTGTAATGTACATCACTGATGAGGAAACAACTATAAAGATCCATAGTAATGTCAACAAAAAGCATAAAAAGGCGATGTGCCAAGCAGGAAATTCTGGGAAAGTCAATTTACGGTCGTCGTATATATATATATATATATACATAAATATATTAAGGACGGTTAACGGATTTTTACGGTAACATTCTTACAGTTTTTTTACTAGCCATTTTTTACAAGTAGATTTTTTTTATAGTATTGTTTTTTGTTTCTTAAGTAGACTATCTTGTCTAAAAATAGAAATGTTTGATTTAATTCCAAACACATTGTACACACATTTTTACACAACCATTTAAAAGCGTTGAATATTATATTTATTAATTCTAAATTCTAATATTTTACTTCTACTGTGGGGGCGGCATGCTGGCTCAGTTAGCACTGTCACCTCAAAGCAAGAAGGTTGCTGGTTTGAGTCCTGGCAGGGTCAGTTGGCGCTTCTATGTGGAGTTTGCATGTTTTCCCCATGTTTGTGTGGATTTTCTCCGGGTGCTCTGGTTTCCCCCATAGTCCAAAGACATGCATCCGCTGCGTAAAACATATGCCTGTATAGTTGGCGATTCATTCCGCTGTGGCGACCCCTGATAAATGAGGTACTAAGCCAAATGAAAAAGAAAGAATTAATACTTCTACTGTATTTAATTTTAATTATATTATTTATAGGGATAATTTAAACTTAAATTTAGGTTAAAAATCTTAATGCGCATGTGTCCCAGCAGTGCTGTAACGTAACAAATTACAAATACTCAAATTACTGTAATTGAGTAGTTTTTCTCAGGAATTGTGAATTACTAAGTAGTTTTAAAAATGTGGACTTTTACTTTCCCTTGAGTACACTTTCACTGCAGTATTGGTGCTTTTACTCCACCACTTTCCTTCAACCTGCAGTCACTATTTAATTTTTTCTTGTCTATGGGGATTGGCTAAGAAGAAAAATCAGTCATGTGATTCCTGTCCAATCAAATAGCACAGAAAGTAAATCACATCAAACTGAACTACCTCAAGACGTAATCACTTTATAAGACAGCAAACCACTTGGAAGCATTGAAAGTGTCCAAGAAGATGTTGAAAATCTTTACTTGCAATGACTGAGAGACTGTTTAGACTGCAAATCTCTGATGAGAAGATGAAGGATGTTTACTTTATCTACCAAATAGTCTCAATGCCACAATTACTGACACCCCTATAAATTCAAATGTGCAGTCTTTTATTAGATTTAGAGTTTCTTTAAACAATAACTAAATGCACTACAGAATGTTACGTTTACACATCCCTGCACAAATTACATGTAACACATCAGCCTTTCACATCGTAATACTCAATACTCACGACTCTTGAGTACTTTTAAAAGGGCTAATTTTTACTCATACTTTGAGTGATCTTTACAACAGATACTTTTACTCGCACTACATTTTTAGGCAAGTAACTGTACTTCTACTTGAGTATGACTTGAGTATGACTCTTTCCACCACTGTCTCCCAGTGTCTTCTACTGTAAATACAATTTAAAAAGTTGTTGAATGATGACACAACCATTTCTTGCTGTTGGATTGGATTCAAAATAGAATGATCCACCCCTTGCAATTCAACCAAAAGTTCAATCGGTTCTATTACTGCGTTTACATGAACGTTTTTTTAATCCAATCGACCCTTCAATCTGTTGACAAACAGATTATTTGGGTGCATGTAAACATAGCCAATAAATCATAAGTCACAGAAGCTTACAGTCATGTCAAAGCAGTAACTAAATCAGCATACTATCATCTCAAAAACATTGCAAGAATTAGATGCTTTGTTTCCAGTGTAGACTTAGAGAAACTTGTTCATGCTTTTATCAGCAGCAGGGTGGATTACTGTAACGGCCTCCACACTGGCCTTCCCAAAAAGACAGTCAGACTGATGCAGCTCATTCAAAACGCTGTGGCCAGGATTCTGATCAGAACCAGGAAATCAGAGCACACCACACCTGTCTTCAGGTCTCTACACTGGCTCCCAGTTACATTCAGAATAGATTTTAAAGTATTACTACTTGTCTACAAATCACTAAACGACCAAAGACCACAATACATTACAAATATGCTCACTGAATACAAACCTAATAGATCACTCAGATCATTAGGATCATTAGGATCATTAGGAAATTCCAAGAGTTCAGTCAAAGCAGGGTGAATCGGCTTTCAGCTACTACGCCCCCCACTGCTGGAATCAGCTTCCAGAAATGATCAGATGTGCTCCAACATTAGGCACATTCAAATCAAGACTGAAAACACATCTGTTTAGCTGTGCCTTTACTGAATAAGCACTGTGCTACGTCCAACAGATCGCACTATTGTGTCTTTCTTTTCTTTTTCCTTTTATTATAACCTGTTTTAACACATTTTAATCTGTTTTTATCTGTTTTTTTATTATTTGTTTTTATTTTCTTGTACTTCAATTTTATTCCTGTTTATGTAAAGCACTTTGAATTGCCACTGTGTATGAAATGTGCTATATAAATAAACTTGCCTTGCCTTGCCTTGCCTACTTCGTCATTGCAAGATAAGGTAAATGCGTTAAAAATATCTTCAGGTTCCTATGTTGGTTTCACTTTGCTCCAATTTGTCTTCTTTCTAGCCTGGGACTAATATCAGTGTAGAGCCTTGTGTTGAATGTAACTGTGAATTGGACCCACGGACTGAAAAATATAATATGAGTTGTTCTCGTGAAGTGTGCCCTAAAGTGTGCTATGAGGTAAGTTTGCATTGTGGTCTGTTTGCAATAGTAATGCTGTCTAATTTGAAAATTCAGCACAGAGTTCCTGCTGCTCTATAATAATCATTTTCTCCCCTCAGGGGTTTGAATATGTGATACAAGATGGAGAGTGCTGTGGAACATGTAAACTAATGAGCTGCATTTATTATAGAGAGAACAACACTAAACACATTCTTCATGTACGTTTGACAACACTCTCAAACTTCTTCTCTTTTTCATTTAATCCAATGTCAATCAAAGTCTTCATGTACTCTGTCTGTCTTTTGTTAGGATGGAGACGTCAAGAATTACACATGTGAAACTGTTTCCTGTCATGAAATAAATGGCTCATTTTTGATAGAGAAAACCAAAACAGTGTGTCCGTACTCAAGTACGCGCGTCTGTGAGTATGTAAGTAGGATCTCTTTGACTTTACACACCACACACTGTATTTTGGCAGTTGCTTATTTCAGGTTTTTCCATTTATTGAGGATGTTTGCATAGCCACAATGAAGCGTTGTGTGATCACATCTAGTATTCAGTTCTACACCGCTCATTTTAACTGTATTTATTTTTGAAGTAGAAGTAGTTCACTCAAAAAATGAAATAAATTTGAAAAGTTCAGAAGCAAAAACCTCAAAAGCTGTCCAAAATTCTGCTCTAAAATTAGCAGTTTTATCAAGCTCTGTGTGTAGGTTCAGTAATGTCACATTTATGGCACAGAATAAGTCCTTTTCCTGGTCTTTAAAGTTAAATAACTCAGCATAAACAAAGAAGGCTGAGAAAAACGTTCATTTTCGATGGCGATTTCCAACAGCACTTTTGTCCCCATCAATACACTGGGGCGTTAGGACCCACACAGACCGCAGGTTGAGCGCCCCTGCTGGTTTCACTTACACCATTTCCGACAGCAACCTATAGCTTTCTGTCAGGATCAAAAGTTATTCCAAGACTCAAGAAGAATATCTTACATAGAAATGAATAAAATTAATTAATCTAACACTTTCGCATGTGGACTCCCATCCAGGCATTGACACAGGTATTAATGACGTATATGGGTACAGCGCTGCTTAGCTTCAGTGGGCGTCCATGTGTGAATTGCATAGAGCTACAGTAGCTGCCAGATTGTGTTTTATATTGTGTTTTATGTGACATTACATCTAACAGCCTTGAGTTCTTGTTCTTGAGTAGCAGTTAGTTGGGAGACCAAGGTCAGAATTTTAAATCAAACATTTAATTTCTGTGAGTTTTCTATTATATAACCAATTATCATCTTTGGATATATAACGTGATGCATAAGACCATTCCCTGATACCTTGGCATCCTTATTAAAAACTCTTTTATACGTCTATTAATGTACGTTTTATTGACATGCCATTGATTACATACGGAAGTCCTAAGAGGCCATGCATTAAAATATTTTTTCTCTCTTGTTATGTCATGATCACGACTTAATTATCTCATGATTTCGACATAACTCGTTTTCTCGTGATCTCGACATAATAAAAAGTTGTTATGCGTGATCACGACTTAATTTTCTCGTAATCTCGATATAACAAAAAGTTCAGCTCATTTTCAAACTTAACTGCACATCTCTTTCCATTTCTCTGGTCAGCCGCAAACCATTTAAACGCCACCTTTCTAGCATTATTCTATAACTGTGCAGACGTCCCGGTCCTTCAAGCTGACTGGCAGTGAAACTGACGATACTCTCAGGGTCGCTATATCTTCAACGATAAAGGCGGAGAGCCGAAAGCCTCCTTCTCAAGTGTCGGACACTGATATAGAAACTGTCAATCACTGAAAGGCATAGAACTATCTCAGTCTGACTCAGACCCTGGTCAAAATAAAAGCGAATGCGTTCATCCATGATGTTTCGTAGACGTTTGCTTACGGAGGTTAGAATAAGCAGAACCTTTTGTTATATCGAGATCACGAGAAAAATTAAGTTGTGATCACAACATAACAACTTTTTGTTATGTCGAGATCATGAGAAAACGAGTTATGTCGAGATCACGAGATAATTAATTTGTGAATACGACATAACAAGAGAGAAAAAATATTTGAATGCATGGCTTCTTAGGACTTCCGTAATTACAAGTGTAAACAGGAGATTTCTTTAATTATATTTTTGTTTTGCCAAAAAAGGAGGAAGGGCATACAGAATTTGAGCAACAGCAGAGACAATTATGACTTTATTTAATGATGGCTTAATTAACTATCCCTTTAGATGAGGGGTGGGGAACCTTTTTTCTATCAAGGGCCATTTACATTTATGTAACATCATTTAGGGGCCATACTAAATTATTGAATACACTGTATATATCACCAACCTCTCTAATGCGATGGTTGGAACTGCTTATCTTTGGCAAGGCATCTAATATCAGATGGCACTGTAGGTGATGCTACTCTCCACTGGTTTTCCAAGTTTTTGTCAGTCAATCTTGAATTATTACGTGGATAACATTCTGTCTGTCAGGATGTGGTTTTGTGAAAGCTTCTTGTTTGGCATCCAAACTCTGCCGAAAAGTGTTTACTTTATCCAAGCCAATTTTGTCCTTGCAGCTCATTAAGTTGCATGCTTCAAGTTTGTAATGATGCTCCAGATTGGCTTTTTTCATCACTGCAAGCGCATCCCCACAGACTAGGCACACCAGCTTGCCTTTGACTTCAACAACAAAATAATCGATTGTCCATTTTTCTTGAAAAATGCGACATTCTGCATCTACACTCTCAGAAATAAAGGTACGTGAGCTGTCACTAGGGTGGTACCTTTTCAAAAGGTCCTAATTTGTACCTAATAGGTTCATATTAATACCTTAAGGGTACATATTAGTACCTAAAAAGTACAAAAGTGTTCCTCTTAAAATTATTAGGTACTAATATATACTTTTGAGGTACCAATATAGACCCTTTAAGTACTACTGAAAAGGTACCACGACAGTGACAGCTCGTGTATCTTTATATCTGAGAGTGTACTTTTTTTGCCTGTTGCCATGATTATCAGTGATGAGAACCGGAAAGCCGCAAGCGTTACGTGCATATTGCGCGTTCACGCCGACTGCTACTCTGACGTATAGGGACGTACATATTTTGTATTATTATACAGTATCTAAAATATAATATTTATATATATATCATATATATTGTATATATATATTTATTTATTTACTGTTGCTATCTATTACACAATTTTTTTTTCTTTCCTGAGGGGTGATTTTGAATTGACTGATGGGCTGGATCATATGGTCTCGCGGGCCACACGGTCCCCACCCCTGCTTTAGATCCTTTAAAATTACAGTATAGTGAAGTAAATAGCAATGCGCTGAAGCTTTAGTCACATCAAGTACTTTAGTATTTAGATTAGATGAAACAAGCCGGTTAGGATTATATTGGATAATATTTAGATTTCTGGTGGCTCAGTGAGTAGCACTGTCACCTCACAACAAGAGGGTTGCTTGTTCAAGCCCCGGCTGGGCCAGTTGGCATTTCTGTGTGGAGTTTGCATGTTGTCCCCGTTTTGGTGTGGGTATCCTCCGGGTGCTCCGGTTTCCCCCACAAGTCCAAATACATCTTAGGTGACTTGAAAAAACTAAATTGGAATTAGTGTATGTGTGTGAATAAGTGTTTCCCAGTGCTCGGTTGCGGCCAGAAGCTGCGTAAAGTATACAGTATGCTGGATAAGTCGGTGGTTCAAACGCCTGATTAATAAAGGGACTAAGCTGATCCGAAAATGAATGAATGAATGAATTTAGATTTCCAAACATTCCTTGGATTTATGCTTTGTAATGTAAGATTGAGTCAACTGTAAAGTTATTTGGAAGACCCTTAAAACCTTATCCCTAACATTCACTGCTTTTAAATGATTAAAACTACAGTACACTATAAACTTTTTTCCATTCCAAGGGGTTTGAATATGTGACGAAAGAAGGCGAGTGCTGTGGAACATGTGAACCGGTGGCCTGTATTTATCATTCACCAGACAACACCATACATATTCTCAAGGTACATCGGAAAACTCTCTATATTTTCTTCACTCAGACAAGAGTCTGCTTATTAAGCTTATTAACCCTCACATATCTGTCTGTCATTGTGTTTAGAAAGAAGAAAAGTTTGAATATGAATGTCAAACTGTTACCTGCAATCAGGTTAATGGCTCATTTGAGATAAACATAACCAGCATGGAATGTATTCAGAATTCAGAGGACTGTGCGTCTGTAAGTAAAACCTCTAGCTTCAACTCAGTGTCACCAGTAGAGTAGTAATGACTACACATACTACAAATAACTACAGAACTTCAATCATTTTTTTAAACAACGGCACTTAAAAAAACATCTATGAATGAAAACGTGAAGTTGGTGGTGTTTGAGCATGTGCAAAATCCCATACCTATACAACTGTGTAAATTCAACACCAACATTAGGCTCTCAGCATACCTCTGATTATTAAAACTAAAAACCTGTTAATTCACAGGGCTTTAAATATGTGAAAAAAGATGGAGATTGCTGTGGGTCGTGCGTACAAGTGGCCTGTATTTATGATGCTCCAGACAAAACCATACAGGTTCTCCAGGTACATTCGGAAACATTCTCAAATGTTCCTAAGACAAAGAATCTGCTCTGTTCTTTAATCTTCATGCAGTCTGTCTGTCTGTCTTTTTGTTTAGGAAGGACAAAGGTACAACTTCACGTGCATGAATGTCACGTGTCTGAAAAGGAATGACGTGTTTACGATAATGGAGAGTTATAAAAAATGCCCTTCCTTCAATCAAGATAACTGTGTGGAGGTAAGTAGAATCTACAGGACACATAAAAAAAAACCATGGTATGCTTTCCCAGGGTTTCTGCAGGTTTCACCAAGTTAAATTGAAGAAACTTGAATTGAATGAAACTTGAATTAATAAAATTTGAGATTTATACAGGGCTAAACGCTAAGGATTTTTAAACGATTTTTTTAAATATCCCAGTTGGAAAAGATTTTCACTTGCTCTTTAAAAAAATTAATATAATTTAATAATAATAATAATAATAATAATAATAATAATAATAATAATAATA
>CAIGQQ010034560.1:1101104-1119177 GCA_903798035.1 Danio albolineatus | reverse complement strand
ATAATAATAATAATAATAATAATAATAATAATAATAATAATAATAATTTAATAATAAAAAATATAGGTCGGGTCAGTATCCTCTGCAGTAAATACATGTAAAACATTTAAAACAAAAGACATTGTAAGGAAAATAATTAAACCAATATGGTAAATAAAGTTAAAAAGGAAAATTAAGCCTGTTAAAGGGGGATTTATTACCTACAACACAATATTTCTGTAGATTTAAGACTTTTTAAGCCCTAGCATTTCTTTTTTGGAAGTCTAAGACTTTAAGGCCCTGCAGACACACTGTTTCCACTAGTGTTTGACCCCTTTTTTCAGAATAGTGTACAGTTTTCAGAATTTTTCATTATAGTATGAATACTGCTATTTTTTTTTGTAATATCTGTAATCTTTCAGTAATCTTCTGCAATCTTTACAAATCAAAAGTTTCAAGCATCGGTGCTCATGCGTGCTGTTAAACGGGTTGTTTGAATAAGTGTTGTCAAAATTATCGATAAATATAAATACTAAAATATTTCAAATAATGCAATCTTGCTTTTGGTTAGTATCGATACTGGCTTTGCTCTTTCACAAGGTCTGTTCTCACCAGCAAGGAGATGCATAATTAATACTAATATAAAGATTTAAACACAATATTAATAAGCACAAATGTTTTTTATTTTTTATTATTTATTTATTTTTTTGTAATTTATTGACTTTTAGATTTAAGGACTGCAGGTGTACCTGCTAAGCATTAAATAGTGTAGTCATGGTTTTATTTTATTTGGATACTTTTAATGTTGCAGCATTTGTTGCCCATCGAAAATGGTATCGAATAAGTTATTTTTAGAGGTATTGTATTGAAGTTGGAAATACCAGTATCATGACAACACTACTTTGAAATGTCTTTATTAAACTGTCTGCATAAAGTAATAAACGCATGAAAAAAATATAATATAATTTGAGTTTTACAGTCAGTAAAGACAGACTTTGTCATATTCAATTACATTTTTCTTACCCTTTTGTAGGCTCCACACTACAGTCAATGTTAATCAAACAACCAAAGACATGCATAAGAACATATTTGACTTATCTTTATCAGCATTTACTCATTAAGTTAACAAAACGTATTCATACTATTTAAAACTAATAAATACTCTAGTGCAGGGGTCACCAACGCTGTTCCTGGAGAGCTACCTTCCTGCAGAATTCAGCTCCAACCCTGATCAAACACACCTGAACCAATTAGTTAAGACCCGAAGCAGCACTTGATAATTACAGACAGGTGTGTTTGGTCAGGGTTGCTAATAAAATCTGCAGGAAAGTAGCTCTCAAAGAACAGGGTTGGTGACCCCTGCTCTAGTGGTTGACCAATGCAGTAGCTACTGTCCTTTTGTGAAAGATCTTTAGAGGTGAAGTCTTAATGGTTGCAGGCAAGCCTAACAAGCATACTGTAAATGCATGGATTCAATCATGTTGAAAAAGTGTCCAATTATTTGTGCACCAAAAGAAAAGTGTGAACAAACTGAAGACTGAACTATAAGGCTATCAATAAGGGTTAACATTTTAGAAAACATACATTTCTTTGTTTGCTAAAATGCTTGTCAAACCAACAAAAAATGGCATTCAGGAATAAAAGGGGCTAAAAAACTCATTCATTCACCTTTATGATTTAATTTCTAATGCCAAACTATAATATGACTATTATTTGTCTCTTAAATCATAAGCAAAATAAGTGGAATATTTTTTTAATCCAAATAAAATGGGGATAATTTCAGTAGAAGATATATACAACGATGTGACAGATAACAATGATGATGACACGGGCATAAATTAAACCAGTAAAATGAAAAGCACAAACATTTACTAAAATAATCCCACATTTTATCTTGTCACTTCTTACAAATCTTACAGTAGTTCAAGCTGCATGTAAAATGCATACATTTTTACTCACCTTTATCAGCGTTTACTCATCTTGAAACTTGAAATTGTATTAAATGTTAACAGATTAAAATGGAAAAATGTATTCAAACTGTTAAAAACTAATAAATACTCCAGTGGTTGATCAATGCAGTAGCTTCTGTCCTTTTTTGAAAGATCTTTAGAGGTGAAGTTTTAGTTCTGTTTGAGTGTTTGGTTAAACAATTCCATGTAGTGGTAGAACATATGTAATTTGTGGAAACTGCATGAAAATATAGAGTTTTGTTAATAAAGAGTTTTGCAAAACAATTTCTGTTTCTGTGTTAATTTAGAGATTTGATTTACAGTATGGACAATACTTTCACTAAATTGTGTTTTTGCAGGGAACAAAGCGATTTGATGAGGATGGATGTTGCCCGATTTGTAAGATACTGTTTCCTTACATAAAATAATCCTCTACAGAGATAACAATTTTAATATGAAATCATCATTAGAGTCACAGGCTTACCTGTCTCTGTTTTCTCTCAGGTGAAACTCGTAACTGCGCTCCGGTGAAGAACATCACTCGTCTTCAAGTCAACAATTGCACTTCAACTGTAGATGTTGAAATTACATCCTGCGCTGGTCACTGTGACTCCAAATCAATGTGAGAGCACTGCACACCTGTAGATCGCAAACATACACTGCTTTTTATGCAGCTTAATTAACATGCAGCTTAAGTTAATTGACTAATCCAAATCGGCACCATAGACATGCTCCTTGTCAGTAGTTATCTCTTTAGAGCAATCACTATCTGTTCATTAGCTACTACAGCAAGGGAGTTCTCGAGATTTACCTGAGCTCAAACTCCCCTCTCGCCTTGCAAACGGGAGGGAGCCCCGGGCTCGAGGATCTTATGAGCTCAGGGCTCTCTCGCGGCACAGCATGCCAAACAAGCTTTATAATCAATCATCAGCTAAGTGTAAACTCTTGAAATGTTAGATAATTGGTTATTTACACTAATATATATTTCCTAAATATTTGACAACAGTTGCTGAAAGATTTCCAAAAAACAAATCTGATTACTTGGCATTAGCACTTATTTTGATATTGATGTTTATCCAATTAATTTCATTAAATTTTAAGATTTCTTTATTTTTTACTTTACATTCATCTGACTTGTGTCTTATTGAAAACCTGCACAGGTATTCAATGTGGACCAATAGAGACATGACAAAGAGCTGTTCCTGCTGTCAAGCGGAGAAAACCAGCAAACGAGATGTGACTCTGATGTGTGAAAATGACCTGCCGATCTCTCAGATCTACACATACATTGAGACGTGCACATGCACTCCTGTCAAGTGTGAAGACTATAATAACGTCAGACAAGAAGATTATGATTGACACCATCCTGATCTGAACATGACGCAATCTGATGCAATAAAGCACAGATTTTAAAATATACACCTGAAAATGACAATGATTGCTGTAATAATGTGCATTAATGGCTGTTTTGCCAAATATTGCACCATTGGTATTTTTCTTTGTGATCTGATCTGGGGCATTTTCTTTAATGCATGATATAATACTGTATTTCTTTCCTTCCAAAAAAATGATTTAAAATCACAATAAAGCATAATAAAAAGCATCAAATACTGTCCTCTGATTTTTATTCTTCTCAATATATACAGTTGAAGTCAGAATTATTAGCCCTCCTTTGAATTCTTATTTTTTTTCTTTTTAAAATATTTTCCATATTAAAAAATGTTTAACAGAGCATGGAAATTTTCACAGTGTGTCTGATAATATTTTTTCTTTTGGAGAAAGTCTTATTTTATTTCGGCTAGAATAAAAGCAGATTTTATTTTTTTAAAGCCATTTTAAGGTCAAAATTATTAGCTCCCTTAAGCTATTTTTTTTCAATAGTCGACAGAACAAACCATCGTTATACAATAACTTGCCTAATTACCCTAACCTGCCTAGTTAACCTAATTAACATAGTTAAGCATTAAAATATCACTTTAAGCTGTATAGAAGTGTCTAAGTAAATATCTTGTAAATTATTATGTACTTTCATCATGGCAAAGATAAAATAAACCATTACATAAAATAAACTATTACAAATAAGTTATGAAAACTATTATGTTTAGAAATGTTTTGAAAAAATCTTCTCTCCGTTAAACAGACATTGGGGGGAAAAATGGCGGGGCTAATAATTCAGGGGGGCTAATAATTCTGACTTCAACTGTATATATTCATTCATTCATTCATTTTCTTTTCGGCTTAGTCCCTTTATTAATCCGGGGTCGCCACAGCTGATTGAACCGCCAACTTATCCAGCATTTGTTTTACGCAGCGGATGCCCTTCCAGTCACAACCCATCTCTGGGAAACACATTCATACATTCTCATTCACACACATACACTATGGACAATTTCATTCAATCATTTTCTTTTCAGCTTAGTCCCTTTATTAATCCGGGGTCGCCACAGCGGAATGAACCGCCAACTTATCCAGCATTTGTTTTACGCAGCGGATGCCCTTCCAGCCACAACCCATCTCTGGGAAACACATTCATACATTCTCATTCACACACATATACTATGGACAATTTAGCTTACCCAAATCACCTGTACCGCATGTCTTTGGACTTGTGGGGGAAACCGGAGCACCCTGAGAAAACCCACGCAACCACGGGGAGAACATGCAAACTCCACACAGAAATGCCAACTGGCCCAGCCGGGGATCGAACCAGCGACCTTCTTGCTGTGAGGCGAACGTGCTACTCACTACGCCACCGTGGCGCCCAACTGTATATATATATATATATATATATATATACACGTATATAAATGTGTGTGTGTGTGTGCGCACATGATATATTACATAACAAGCATAATAGTTTAGGCTTGTGAAGCAGAATTTTTGCCCAGTCTCTTTAATTTGTGAGATTTCTATGTATTAATTTTTTTTTTTTGTCATTTTGGAGGCGTTTTTGGAAACAAGACCCTATTTACAGTATTTCTGACCCTGCAACATAGTTAAGTTCTGTAGTTAAGTATTACAGTAAGATCATCAACACATGCCAAACTTATTATTGCACACCATTTAGTTATATTTTTGCTTAACATTTAACAATGGAGCAATAAAGAATATTATAATTAATCAACCAAAAAAAAAAAAGGGATCTGCTCTTAAATGTTGTTCATTTGTTACAGGCTTAGTCCCTTAATTCATCAGGAGTCACCACAGCGCATGTCTTTTGACTGTGGGGGCAACCAGAGCACCCGGAGAAAATCCACGCCAACACAGGAACATGCAAATTTAGAAATACACACAGAAATGCCAACTGACCCAGCCGGAACTCAAACCAGCGACCTTCTTGCTGAAAGGCGACAGTGCTAACCACAGAGCCACTGTGTCACCCAAAAGCAAATTAATTAGTGCACAATTACATTGAGTGTTTGTTGGGGAAACATTTTTACAAAATGTACGATTTTTCCACCTGACAAGAATAAGAATCACAATCAAGCAAATTTCAAAGTAAAAGTAAAAAGTAAAATATCATTAAAAAACAAACATACGTTAAGAAAAAAAACACATGTATTGGTTTAATGAGAAATAAACTTAATATAGTAACAATTGTAATGGACATGTTGTATATTTGCAGTAAGTTCTTTGCTAATACCAAACATCTAAGTACTGTTTATTTGTAAGAAATGAACAAAGAAGATTACACAAGAAACAGGATATGGGGTTAGTGATTATATAGAAAAGCAAGGCATAATTAAGTGGATCAACTGGTTCTTCCAGTCTTGCATTGTCACAATATTGGAACACTTGACTTTAAGTTGCATGCAAGGCTAACAAGCGTACTGTAAATGTATGGATTCAATCATGTTAAAGTGAGTTATTTATGCTCCAATAGAAAAGTGTGAACAAACTGAACACTGAACTATAAGGCTATCAGTAAGGGTTAAAATCTTAGAAAATGTGCATTTCTTTGTTCGTTAAAATGCTTGTCAACCCAACAAGAAAACTGCAATCAGCAATAAAAATGGCTAAAAACCTCATTCATTCACCTTTATGAATTATTGTCAAAGGCCAAACTGTGATATGCCTGTTATGGTCAACAAATGATAAATTCAGTAGAAGATATATACAACTATGTGACAGATAACAAACAGTACCGATGACTGGCTTAAATTAAATCACAAAAATGTAAAGCACGAATATTTACTAAAATAATCCCATATTTTGCATTGTCACTTCAGACACTCGCCTGCCTACAACAAATCTTAGTTCAAGCTGCTTATACATTTTTTTACTGTGTTTGTATTCCATTTTTTTACAGTGTACCATTTCATCTGTGCAAAGACGAGCGTTGAAATGCCTGTCACGATAAGGAATTGTTTGTTGTGTGATATATTGCCACAAAAATTGTTGCAATAAGCAATACTATTATTATTGAAGTGGTGCTAGTGAGGCCAGCCAGGGGCGCCTCTAGCAATTTTGGGCCCCATGAAAAAATATGAGGATGGGCCCCTACTACCAAGCTAGCTATCTAAACTCTTTGTCTGCAATGTAGTTATACTGACATATGCATTTTATTATTGATTTTGTCTACTACTCATCAGTATTTAGTAAGAGAACGGCCATGACTGTAGCTAGCAGATGATTTATTGTTCAAATGTTGTACAAAAAAAGGAACAGTAATCAAATACTCACTGAAAATTTTACATTTCTAAACACACAAAACACCAATGTGTAACTATTTAAATAACTGTACTGCAATAGTGTTGAATAGTGCGTAAGAATAGTGCATAAGTATGCGATTTGGGACGCAGCTGATGTTAACCTCGAGGACATTGCTGCTTTGACAGTTTACCTGAAGATCGCACTCAACAAAGCATAAATTTTCTTTTCGCTACTGACGGACTGAACTTGTTTTACTTGTAATTTAGAGATACATTCATAATTTATATTACGTTATAGTACTGTTATTAATTATAAAGCAGATCTGTGTGGGCCCCTAGAGTGCATGGGCCCTTAGAATCGTCCTAACTTTCACCCCCTTAGCGGCGCCCCTGAGGCCAGCAGGGGTCGGTCAACCTGTGGTCTGTGTGAGTCCTAACGCCCCAATAAATGAAGGGGACACTATACTGTCAGTGAGCGCCGTCTTTCGGATGAGACGTTAAACCGATATCCTGAATATATTGAAAATATTGCTATAAAAAATCAGTAAAGGCATATACATAGAATCATCCCGCTTAACTGAATTTTACTCAGAGCTACCAGTACATTATACTGTGCAAGTTCTGTAGAAAAAAGTACCCTCATTGTGAACACTCACATCCTTGTTTACTCTGAAGTAAATTCAGTTTTTCTGCAAACTTCTGACATTCTTCTAGTTCCAAAGAAAATTCTAATTCACTATAAAAGGCATGAGGGATGACAGTAAACTCACATTAGCTCTGGAGGATGAGTTCTGAGGGGACTGTCAGGATGTCCCAGATGTGGATTCTGAGATGCGTCATCCTACTGGCGGGCCTGAAGTTCATACATGCAGGTTAGAAAAAATCTCAAATTGTTTATTAATGCTTTAAACATTTCCAACAACACCAGATAGTTCTTGGGTTTATGGAAGTGTTTCCCAACCCTGTTCCTGGATGCACACCAACTGTACGTATTTTGGATGTCTCCTTTATCTGACCCATTCACTTCAGGTTTTGGAGTCTCTTAATGTTCTGATGAGTTGATTCAGGTGTGTGTGATTGGGGAGAGGTGGAAAATGTGTACTGTTGTGCGAGCCTTCAGGAACTGGGTTGGGAAACACTGTTTTATGGATTAAATGAGAGTACTGAGACATTTTTAACAGATGCCAAGTTAAACTTTGATGTGTTTTATTTATGCCTGACCAACATATTAAGTGTTTTAACTTAAGCACAACTTCATTTCATTTGACTATTTAAAAATTTGCGAATAAGTCATTTGAAATAGTTTGGTGTTAACTCTGTGATCTGTGACATACATGCCAATAATAAATAGATGTGTACAAAACAAAATTGCATTTACAATTTCATGAAAGAACATTTGCAGTTACGAGGTGGCACGATTGCTTCACAGCAAGAAGGTTGCTAGTTCGAGCCCCGGCTGGGTCAGTTGGCATTTCTGTGTGGAGTTTGCATGTTCTCCCCATGTTCATGTGGATTTCCTCTGGGTGCTCCGGTTTCCCCCACAGTCCAAAGACATGCGCTATACATGTAGGTGAATTAAATAAGCTAAACTGGCCGTAGTGTATATGTGTAAATGAGAGTGTATGGGTGTTTCCCGGTGATGGGTTGCAGCTGGAAGGGCATCCGCTGCATCAAAAATATGCTGGATAAGTTAGATTAATAAAGGGACTAAGCCGACAAGAAAATGAATGAATGAATTTGCAGTTACATTTAAATTTGTTTAACTCCAAAATATTTTTTTTTTCTTGTTTGTTTTCATATACGGTTGAAGACAAAATTATATGCCCTCCTGTGAAAGTTTCGTTCTTTTTCAAATGTTTCCCAAATGCTTTAATCGAGATTCTTTACAAAATACTTTGTGAAAAATAACACATTTTTTAAAATATAATAGTTTTAGTAATACTTTCTAATAACTAATTACATAATATACTATACTACATAATATGTTAATAGTTATTTTGCAAGTTACTAGAGTTCAGCTAAAAACTGCCATTTAAAGGCTTAACTAGGTTTATTACAGCAGGTTAATTAGGCAAAATGGAAACAGTGGTTTGTTCTATAGTCATTTCTTTGGGGGGGGCTAATGATATTGATCCTAAAATTATTTGAAAACGTAAAAACTGCTTTTATTCCAGCCAACCTAAAAGAAATAAGACTTTCTTCTTCTAAAAAATAATAATAAATTACCTTGTTTAACAGCACATGGTAAATATTTGAAAAAGAATAAAACTGTTACTGGAGGGTTAATATTTTGGCCTTCAATAAAAAGACTAAATTACACCTTTATGTTAAATGCATACCCCCTAAATCCCTCTTCCCCCACATATTGTTTTTTTATAATATATTTATTTATAATATAAATAAATAAAGGGCGCCACGGTGGCCTAGTGGGTAGCACGATCGCCTCACAGCAAGAAGGTCGCTGGTTCGAGCCTCGGCTGCGTCAGTAGGCATTTCTGTGTGGAGTTTGCATGTTGTCCCCGTGGTTGCGTGGGTTTCCTCTGGGTGCTCCGGTTTCCCCCACAGTCCAAAGACATGCGGTACAGGTGAATTGGGTAAGCTAAATTGTCCATAGTGTATGTGTGTGAATGAGAATGTATGAATGTGTTTCCCAGAGATGGGTTGTGGCTGGAAGGACATCCGCTGCGTAAAAACAAATGCTGGATAAGTTGGCGGTTCAATACGCTGTGGCGACCCCGGATTAATAAAGGGACTAAGCCGAAAAGAAATTGAATGAATGAATAAATAAATAAAAATGCCTCCACCTAAAATTCCTATATCTTTTTTCACTGAGCTGATATCATATAAAGTCCATAAAACAATTCAAAAGATAACTTGGCATTGTTTTACACATAAAGTCCAATAAGTGGACACTGGAGTAAGTGTTTTTTGTTTGTTTTTTAGTTCCCTCCTATCAGAGTCAGCACAGCAGCATGTGTAGCACATGGGAAAGTTTCCACTACAAGACGTTCGATGGGGACATTTATCAGTACCCGGGCTTGTGCGAGTATAACCTGGTGTCTGACTGCACATCACAACAGTTCTCGGTTGATGTGAAAAGAACCAAAACCAGCAGAGGCCCGAAGATCAGCAGGATCGTGGTTAGCATCAATGGCAAAATGTTTTCTATCGGCGAAAACAAGGTCAAGGTCGATGATGAAATGTAAGATTCTAAAGGAGTGAAGCACTGATTATTTTCTTCCTCAGTAAACACAAAGAAGTTATAAAGAAGTAGTGTGTTATTCACTTTAATCTTTTCTTTTTAGTAAAACACTGCCCGTGTATGAAGCAGGGATCCTTATAGAAGAGAACACAATCTACACCAATATCCGTACCAAAATAGGCCTGACGGTCATGTGGAGCAGAGACGGGGCAGTCACGGTAAGACATTTATTCCTGTTTTTTGCATTTAAGTATTAGTAATATCTGAGCATTACTGAAAAATTTCTGAAGGCTGCAGACTGGAGCAATGACCAGTAAAGGAGAAAGTGTTAAATTCGAAAATATTTAAAGTTATTATAAATCTAAATATTTATTTACAATCACTATATTGCATTTTAATGTTTTTTGTTTGACTTTGTTTTAAAAAGATTAATGTACCAGTTAATTAACCCTTGTTGAGCTTTTTAAAAATGTTTTAAAAAAAGTTTCACTGGTAATTTCATAGCAAGTAAATGTTGTGTGTTTGTGTGTGTGTCTGTCCGCTTTTGAATATGGCTAGGTTAAAAGATTACTAATTGCATCAATATTACCCACTAGTGCTAAACAAGACTTGCAGTTGTCCTGCATTATATTCAGTACTTCAACACTTCTAGTTCACCCAAAACTGAAAATTCATTTACTCATTTCAGTTGTAACAAACCTGTTTGACTGTCTTTTTTCTGTTGAACACAAACAAAATTTTTAAGGAAGCTAAAAGCTTGTTACCATTGACTTCCATAGTATTTGTTTTTCCTATGTAAGTCGATGGTCACGAGTTTTTTTTTTCATAAACTCATAAAGGTTTGAAAACACTTGAGGAAGAGTAAATGGTAAGTACATTTTCATTTTGGTTTTCATTTTAATTGTTATATATATATATATATATATATATATATATATATATATGTGTGTGTGTGTGTGTGTGTGTGTGTATACTGTATTTTATAAATCACTCAATATATGAGACCTTTATGAGATTCTTTCCTCTGTTAAGCACTAAAGAAGATATTTTTAACAAAGAAAACTTGTAACATTTGACTTACATAGAAAAAGCAAATACTATAGGGAATGCAATGAATATACAGCTGAACGGATATTATATGAATTAATATAATATAATATAATATCATTCAGTGTGATGGATAAGATGGTTGTTTAATTTATGCTTGGGTGTTTTGTCTGAACAACGAGCATGCAGACGAGCTTCCCTTTGAGAGTTTGTGCAGAAATGATTTGGTCATGCAAATAGTTTTTAATTTTGGTCATGCAAATAATTCAGCTTAGACTATTCAGCAGAGGGAGACAGTTCACAGGACTTCTCAAGAACTCTCCCCTGATTACTAGCTTAATAACTTCAATGATTTTACATGAGACTGCCTTGTTTCTATGTGTATTTAGGGCATATTGTTCACTGCTGCCTTTGCTCTGTCCCAAATGCACTTGGGTGGTGGGATTCATATATTCACCACAAAAGTGTTAAATTCCATACCTATGGTGTAAAATGTACACTGACAAATTTCCTGTGTGGGGGGGACCGAAATTAAGAACCACTGGCCTAAACCAACTGTCTTTAAGTTTATTTCTCTGAGCAAGACTTTAAATAAAGACTGACTATTTGCTTACATCCATCTTTCTGAGATTTTCAGCATAATTTTGGTTAATGGAAAAAAAAAAACTTTGACAGAAAACAAATTTAGCTGAATGGCATTTTAAAAAGTTTTGCTATAATTAGGTTCTTGCATTTGTCAGACTGGTTTTACAGACAAAAAAATGTTAACAAATTCAGAATTTAGTGAAAACTGACGTAACTTGTGAGTATATATTTACACTTCAGTGTACATTCATATTCAAGATTGATTTAATCAAATCAGGCTCATTGTGAAAACGTAGTCCCACGAACGTTTCTGGAAACCGCACATTACGTGGTTAGAGGTACATATGGCTGCGTTTAATTTTTTTAAACGAACGCTACGGGGCGGTGTGACCCCGTTTCTTTTCGCACTTAACAGTCGACCGCTCACCTTGTGTGGACAACTTTTGTCCCGTTAGCTCGCCGTGTTCGTCAAGACGCAGAGAGGAGTTGACCATGATAACGGGGTTCGAGTCTGGTGAGGAGTGCTTTCAGAAAGCAGGTAAGACAAAAACAGAATCCAAATAATGAAATAAACCAGTAAATAACAGGGTGAGAATGCGGTAAAGTTTGAAAATGTGGTAAAAATGAGACGAGGGCTTTTCTTTTTTTCTGGGTTGCTTTTTTGAAAGTTGTTGGTTGGGTTTAGGGAAGTGTGTGGGTGGGTCAATCAATAAAATTTTGGTTGGGTTTAAGGAAGGGGGAGGGTGGGTCAGTCGATTGGATGGTCAGTCAGTCATTTAGTCAGCCAGCCAAACAGTCAGCCGACAGCGGCCTCTGGTGGGTTTACGCGAGAACAGCAGGCGTGAGCGGCACTCGCAAGAGACATTTGAGATCTCAAATAGCTTCCGCAGAGGCCTCTCATGGATTTGCGAAAACAAAAAGTGCGAAAAGACGTACCTCATAGGACGTATTTCACGGCCTCCAGAAACGTTCTCAGAATGAGCCTGGGTTGTATTTAGTCAGTCTGCAATGAACTGAATGAATTAGCATTTTAAAACTGTCACATGGAGGTAATATAAAATTATTGAAAATCTTTCTTTGCTTGTGCTGTTTTAGGTCGAGCTGGACAATAAATATCAAAATAACACCTGTGGATTGTGTGGTGATTTCAATGGGATTCGTGATGAGTTTATTTCAGGTGAGTTGCTTTGAATGACGGACTTCTGGCTATTTTTGTTATTATTCCTTTATGCATTGCTAAGTTAAGAAGATCAGTTTTCTTTATTAGAGAACTAACTGTAAATTTCTATTCAATAAAGAACCAGGAAACACACACAAAATGGGCTACATTGAATTTGGGAATAAGAACAAAGTTTTCAACCCAATGGAATTTTGTGAAATTCCTTCTGAAGCCGATGAAAAGAACAACTGGAAAGCTAATTGCAGAAGTTATGTAAGTCAAAAGAGTCTTCATTATGGGTTTAATAGATTGTACGATATTTTTATAAATGCATAATCTATTATTCGCTTTGACAACAAATTCAGAAAATAACAGTATATATTGGGGTACATACCTGTGTCTCCACAGCGAGCAGAGTGTGAAGAGCTTTTCAGGGCTGAAGCCTGGTCCTCTTGTGATGTGAGCTATTATCCATATGTAGATGCCTGTGTGTATGATAGATGCTTCAGCAAGTCTTCTTCACTCTGTGCGACTCTGTCAGAATATTCACGTCAGTGTTCACATAATGGAGGAACTCCATCAACCTGGAGAACAAAACACTTCTGCGGTAAGGGAATGGTAGTGGACTGTTCTTTTGTTACTTTGTTTTGCTCAGGAGTGGACTTAAACAATGAGTGAAGTAAATAGCCAATTAGCAGTGGTGTAAAGTAACTAATTACAAACACTCAAACTACTGCAACTGAATAGTTTTTCTCAGGAATTGTAATTTACTGAGTAGTAAAAGTAGTGGACTTTTACTTTCTCTTGAGTACATGTTAAGTGCAGTATCGATACTTTTACTCCACTACTTTCCTTCAGCCTGCAGTCACTACTTTATTTCTTTCTTGTCTCTGGTCATTGTCTAAAGTAGAAACATCAGTCCTGTGATTCCTGTCCAATTAAATCACACATAGAAATTTAATCACATCATACTGAACAACCTCAAGACATGGGCGCTTTAGAAATGCAGCAAACCTTTTGGAAACATTAAGAAGATGTCCAAACTCCTCACACACAATAATCCAGAGACTTTTCATAGACTGCATGTCACTGAAGATTATGGATGTTGACAGTATGATGACTGAAATCACTAAACAGCCTTAAACAATGACTAAATTGAACGAATGAAGAATGGAAAAAGCCAAATAAAAGGAAGGACCAAACAAGGAATGGAAGGAAGGATCGAAGAACCAAATAAATGAAGGAAGGATTCAAGGAAGCACTGAACAAACTAAGAAAGAAAAGAAGGAAGGAACAAACAAACGAATTAATGAATGAATGAACAAAGGACCTAATGAAGGAAAGAAACAAAAATATAAAAGAAAGAATGAGCGAAAAAATGAAGGGAGGAAAGAAGGAAGGACCAAACAAATGAAGGAAGAATTCAAGGAAGGACTGAACAAACTACGGAAGGAAAGAACGAGCAAACGAATGAATGAACAAAAGGACCTATTGTAGGAAGGAACAAAAATATGAGCGAACGAACGAGTGAACGAAGGAAGGAGGGAACAAACGAATGAATGAAGGAAGGAGAGAACAAACAAAATAATTGAGGGAAGGTTGGAAGGAACGAACGAAAATAGGAAGATCCCTAAATACACTACATGTTGTTTGTGCAGGGATGTGTAAACGTAACATTCTGTAAACACATCAACTTTTCACAGCGTAATACTCACTACTTACTACTATTGAGTACTTTTAAAAGGTCTACTTTTTACTCATACTTTGAGTACTATTTACTACAAATACTTTTACTCTACATGCACTACATTTAATGTAGGGCAAGTAATGGTACTTTTACTTGAGTATGATTTTTCAGTACTCTTTCCACCACTGCCAATTAGGGTCCCGGTGAATTAGAGGGCCCCAATGCCAAGAAGCCTATATTATTCATATAGCTCTTTTAGAGATGTCCTATCATATCTTGTAATATCTCTCTATAAACATCAAGATTTTAATATTAATACTTCTTATTAACACCAGGGGGACTCATGAATAGTGAAACGCTCATTCCGTACTGCATGCAAATATTAACATTGAACCACAAACATGGCTAATTTATTGTACATGGTTTGTGAACTTGTTTTTATTGGTAAATTTATTGTCAGATTTACATTGGAAAGACAAAGGTTCTACTTACAACATATTTTTGACATGCAGTTTATTTACCAAAAAAGGTATCACTTTATCTTGGTGGTCCCTTTAATGCATTTTCTTGAATTTAAGTTGCATTGTATCTACATGGCAACTAATTCTCATTAGATTATGAGCAGACTGTTAGGTTGGGGTTAGGGTTAGTGTATGATGCCATGTGCTTGTAAAGTTTCTTATAGTCAAATGTCTGTTGAAGGAGCAGTATCAGCAGATATTAAGCAGACAGTCTACTAATACTCAAATGAGAATTAATTGGCAATGCAACTTTTAGTCAACAAAAGGTGCAATAGGGAGCATCAAAATAAAGTCGTACCAAAAAGAAAATCTACACAGGAAAAAAATATGTATCTGTAGAGAAACAGAATCTTTTAAGTTTCAATGCTTGGGCCCCATACCTAGAATTGCTTGGGCCCACAAATTCCTCCCCTGTTTTTTTCTTCCTTATGTATATAAGTCTTTCAATCACAAGAGTAGGAGGAATCTGGACACTTATACATATACTGTATACCTATATACACTCAGATTTTTTTTTTTTTTTTGCTTGTTCAACCTACTTATTTGAAATAAATAAACAACAGTTAGTGAAGTAATCATCTAAAAGTTACTCTTACAATTTGTAATAATTGTAATTTTTATTATTATTTGCATTCTCATGCAGCTGTGACGTGTCCTTATAATATGAGGCATTCTGAGAGCGGCTCCCCCTGCATAGACACATGCTTGAATGAAAACACAAACACACAATGTGAGGAGCACAATATCGATGGCTGCTTCTGTCCACCAGGTCAGTCCCTAATTCACAATATTTAATTGGATTTCATCAGAGCTGTTTTTAACATTGTTTTATTTAATGAGGTTGATTTAAGAACCACTGGATTTGACAGTGCAGTGTAAATTACTAAAGCATTTTTTGAAATACTGTATGTTGTCTTGACATATTAATATGTAATATAAACATTACTTATTATGGATTAATGATGAGTTAAGGCGCACTAATTACGAACTAACTTTAACTACAACATGAGTCAGAAGAGTTCATAAGGCAACCAATTAAGGCTGCCTTAATTACTTGTCAGTACTTGTTGTTATTAAATATATTAATTGACATAAAATTTTAGGCTAAATATAACCAACATAAAGTCATGAGCTGTTACTGTAAATTTATGTCATGACTTTACTTGGAGGGGCACATCACCATTCACTCATCCTTAAAACTCCTGTGTTTAAACTGTTCATCCTGATGTTGACAGAACACATTTCTATTGTTGTTCAGTGTAAATAAACTAGACGGAGGTGCGTAAGGAGTTCATGAGTAGTTAAGAAAGGGGTTAATGATGAAGTGCCCTTTTAAGTAAAGTCATGCTATAGTTATACATTAACATATCATGAGCTTATGAGCTTATAATGGTTAAATTAAGCATAAACTTATGTGGTAATTAATACATTAATTAACAAACAATCATGTACTAACAAGTAATTACAACATCAGCTCATTCTGAAAACACAGCCCTATACATTTGTGGAGATTGCATATTATGTAACCAGAAGTACGTATGGCTGCATTTCGTCTTTAAAATGAATGCTACGGGGCGGTATGATGCCGTTCGTGCTTACCAGCTGACTGTTTACCTCGGTATGGACAGCTTTCCCGCTGTTACCAGATTGTCCAACGCTATCTCATGGCAATTCGTAACTTTTTATTTAGTGGCTAATTCGTATGAATTCGTATGATCTAATTCGTACAATTCAGAACGATTTGCTTATCAACCAATGACGGTTGTGTTTAGGGGTGGGGTTGGGTGTCTCGCCTCTTTTTAAATCGTAGATTTTCGTACGACTGAACTCGTACAAATTCGTACGAATTAGCCACTAAACTGCCAAAACATAAAATACTTACGTTTTCTCGTGAGATCAGGCTGGATTGTCCAGTAGCTTTGACTTGAGACGCAGAGCAGAATTTATCAAGAGGATGGGGTTCGAGTCTGGTGAAGAACGGTTGCAGAAAGCAGGTAAAACAAAAGCCAAAAAATAAAATAAACAATTAAATAAGGGCGAGAATATGGTAAAATCTGAAAACATGTTAAAATCAGGCGAGGGATTTCTTGTTTAAAACTGTCTGTTGGGTTCAGGGAAGTGGGTGGGCGAGTCAATCGCTGCTATTGAAAACACTATTAGTTGGGTTTAGGGGAAGACGAGGGTGGGTCAGTTAGTCAGTCGGTCAATCAGTCAATCGACAGCGGACTCTGGTGGATTTAAGCGAGAACTGCAGATGCGAATGGCACTAGCAAGAGAAATTTGAGAAATTTCTCAAAAGCATACACAACAAAAACTGCCAAAAAAGCGTAGCTCCTGGGACGTATTTCACGATCTCCTGAAATTTATATGGCAGTACATTTTTAGAATGAGCCTAGGTTCAGTAATTAAGGTAGCCATTATTTACACACATGAACTCATGTGAATTGTGTTGTAGTTAAACTTAGTCCATGACTAGCGCATGATTTAACTCATTGTTAATCCATAAAAAAGTTATTTTTAAATATTACAACATCATTATTAATGTACTGTTATTGCAATCTGTTACCAAAAAAAACTTAAACTCGAAGACTTTGTATGATTAATGTCTATATTTGTGTATCATTTAGTAGAAAAAAGCCAAGAGCTTGTGCATAAGAAGGAGAAATGTTTGTATTTTTTTTAATTAATATGAAATCTCATAGGAACTGTGTTTGATGACATCTTAAACATGGGCTGCATCCCAAGAGAGCAATGTCACTGCAAGCACGACCGCATCTACAAACCACAAGAAGTCCTGCATGAAGTAGAGCAAGACTGGTAATGACACTTTTTTTCAAAAGCAAACTTGTAAGCAAAACTTCGTTGACCACACTATTACAGTATCTAATATCTGTGGTCTCGATAGTGGTTGTTTACCATGTACATAAGTGTCTGGTTTACTTCAGTGTATGTCAGAATGGAAAATGGCGCTGTAAAATAAAACCTGATCTCGGCCGGTGTGCAGTAGAGGAAGGATCTCACTTCACCACCTTTGATGGGCAGGAATTCACTTTCCATGGGGACTGTAACTATGTCCTCTCGAGAGTAAGGATATTTTAGTTACATCCATATTGTGTGTGTGTGTGTGTACTGGATTTGGTGGTTTACAAGGTCATTTTTTTTAATACTGACATAGTTGTATGACAGTTGAACTCTATTGTGGTGGTTTACGGGGACATGTCTGGTGTCCTTGTAATTCAAAATGCTTGATAATCATACTTAATGGGGTCTTTTGACAATCAGATTTTGAAAC
>CAIGQQ010034560.1:1060104-1090768 GCA_903798035.1 Danio albolineatus | reverse complement strand
CAACCACTTCAAATACTGCAACTCCTCTGACACCATCTACAACATCAAAAAAAACATCTACAACTAATTCAACTCCTGGCACAACTAGTTCAACATTTACAACAACTTCAAGTACTACAACTCCTTTGACACCATCTACAACATCAGAAATATCATCTACAACTAGTACAACTCCTGAAACACCAACTTCAACATTTACAGCCACCTCCATTCCTACAACTTCTCTGACACAATCTACAGCATCAGAAATATCATCTACAACTAGTTTAACTTCTAGCCGTACAGCTACGTCCAAATCTACCCTAAATGTTGTTACGGAAAATACCAAATCTACCTCTACTTTAATTACAAATTCTCAAAATGTCAATACCACAACTGCATTATTTACATCTACAACTACACCTTTGTTCACAGAAATAACCTCTTTAAATAGTACAACTCCTGTCACAACACCTACTTCAACATTTACAACCATTTCTACAACTGCTCTGTCACCATCTGCAACATCGGAATTACCATCTACAAGTAGTGAAACCCCTAGCACAACTACTCTAACAGCCTTTACCACTAGATCTCCTATAACTACACTATTTACAACACCTTTTACACCACCACCACAACCAAACCCATGTTATGAATGTATAAACATAAATGGAACTTTTGTGCCTGTTCAACGGGATTGTCTTCCACCGCAAAGCATCACCTGTCAAAATCACCAGTCAAGTGTGCTGATAGAGGACAAGCACAATTGCTGCCCTTATTACGTCTGTGATTGTAAGTATGTTGTTCTTCTCAAGCTCTAACGTTGAGGTTGTCATCATGTTTAATGAAATCTATACTGTTGTATGCATTGTCTGAAGCTAAAAACATTGTTTTACAAAGTAATATCAAAGTTATACAAAGAAGATGGTAATGTTAAAATGTCTGTCTGAGGACAACTGGAATCGTTTTTAACAACAAAGGATCTAATAAACTTTATTGCTTGGTCCCTAATCTATTTTATTGTACATCCTCTACTAATCATAGGTTTTTGTCAAGGCTGGGGTGACTCCCATTACATCACATTTGATGGACTCTATTACACCTACCAAGGAAACTGCACTTACATTTTAATGAAGGAAATTAGCCCTCAATTCAACTTAACAATCTACATTGAGAATGTCTACTGTGACCCTGCTGAGAATGTATCTTGTCCCAGATCCCTTATTGTGTCTTACAACGGACAAAACATTACACTTAGGAATCACAGGCTAATGGGAAGAGCAAATCTAGAGGTGAGATTTACGGAACAGCATTACTGCACATAGATTTTCTAAGTCTTTCCCCTTCATTGGCTTTCTTTGTGCTTGTCTGTTTCTTAAGGCTCTAGAGGAAAATATTATGCTAACCCTGCCATATGATAATAATGGTGTGAGAGTTATTAGCTCAGACCTGAACTTATTACTGGAGATTCCAAAGTTCAACGCCTATGTACTATTTGGGATCACTGGCTTCAGCATCAACTTGCCATTCCAATACTTTGGAAAAAACACAGAAGGTCAATGTGGTAAGTCAGCACACGAAAACAATTTATTCTTTGAGTTGAAGGTTTAAAAGGTGGTTATATCAGATAAAAGAATATTTTGTGAAAATTTCTGGGAAAAGAATGTTGGATAAAACAATGTGTGAATGATAATATGGTTAAGTAAATAATCTTATACAGTAATAATATTAAGTATTCCAAATAATTCTTATTAAGGAACATGCAACAACAACCAGAATGATGATTGCTCTGGATCCTTGGCAAACGACTGTAAAGTAATGGCAGAGAACTGGAATAATTCAGTTTGCACTCCACCAGCTCCCTTACCAACACCTAACTCACCCCATGTCCACCCTGACTGCTACCTACTTAACACCACGTCAGTTCTTTCTGTGTGCTGTAATTAAAGAAAATTGAACAAACTTTGCATCTTAAGAGTGATATTTGCTTTTAGTAAACTTTCTTCATTGTGGAAATTCTCAGGTTTGAAGCGTGCCATTTCCATGTGCCTCCTGACAACTTCTTTTCAGCCTGCCAATATGATAGCAGTTATAACCCTGCTGGAGTGTGTGCCAGTCTGCAGAGCTACGCAAGCGTTTGCTCTTTGTTTGGGCTCTGCATATACTGGAGGAACTACACAAGCCAATGCAGTAAGTTCATAATTGAAATAAATAGATTTCATTTACCTTATATATAAACATTTTTAAGTAAATATACTAAAAAATCTATAGTTTGGAATCAGGAGACTGTTCAAATTTCTTCCTCAGATATTGGATGTTCAGAAGACAAAATGTTCTTGCCTTGTGGTTCATTTGAACCACCAACATGTAGAGACAGGTATGGCCTTTTTTCTACAACAATTGAAATGATTGTGGAATATATACATATATCGGGTAACACTTTATTAACTAGTGGCATACTGTTCGGCCAAGATAAGTTTTTGCTTTCATTATTTCTCCATTAAGATAGAATGTCTAGTCAAATGTACATATGATGAACATTCAGGTTCAATATGGTCTCACTGACATTTAATAGCTGTTAAAAGAAATCTAATCTTAGCAGAAAAGTGGAATTAGCCTCTCTGGAATAATATATCCCAGGACTACAACATTAACGTGTTGACTGATGTATTGCAAATGACACACTGTAAATCATTTGCTTATAGACAAATGGAGAGCAACATTACAGTGACCACAGAAGGCTGCTTCTGCCGCCAGAACACAACACTCTTCACCAAGGAGTCTGGAGTCTGTGTGCCACAACCCTGTGGTGAGAAGCCATAATCTCTGTCATATTACTATACTACTTCATATACTGTAGATAGATAGATTGGTCTACATCTCAGATTAGAGTCCCACACTTGTTCATATGTATAATAGCAATTTTACTTGGCTGTTAATAAACTGACATTTCACAACCCGCTGAAAACAGCACCAGCATAAGGTTTATTAAATATGCTGGGAGAAGAATGGGAAGCTGGTCGAGAGCTTGCTGGTCCCCAGTGTGGGAAGTAGGAGTGCTAAGCCACACCAACTCAATTTTTCTTAAAAACAGCAAGACTTATTGGTCCACCAGACCAGCAACACAGCAGCTTTATCCATCACAAACCAAACTGGACCACCATAGAATTTATGCTGCTTTATGTTGGATTTTTTCGCAGGGTAGTGTTATGCATCATCTCGTTTTTCATGAATGGACTTTTCAGACTATAAAAATAAGAATGAAACCGTATCTTTTCAGTGTCCTCTGAAAATGCTAAGGGTCTGGTGTTTGAAGGGTTAGCAACTTACACAAGTCTTCCAGAAAGACATGTAAACATGCACAGAAACTTGCACCTGCATCCCACACATCAAAATCCCATAACCTGTTTAAAGAAGATACCTGTCTTTTCTTGTAGGATGCTTGGACCAATCTGGAAAACCACGTAAGGTACTGTATACAGTGATTAAAACTGTTCAGTAGTCACTTTATGAAGAAGCATCCATGCAGCATGCAGTTAATTTTTTGTTTGTTTTTGCACTGCAGTTTTATGAGCATTTTACGCACAACTGTGAGGACTGTGTCTGTGATAAGGCCAGGATGTCAGTGATCTGTGAACCCAAGAAGTGTCCCGATGTGCCTCCTGTGAACTGCAGTGAGCCCTTCATGTTGGTCAATGTAACGGATCCATCAGAGCCATGCTGCAGCAGACAAGTTTGCAGTAAGAGGAGTTTGTTTCTTTTTAAGACTGGGTTTGCTTCAGAATTGCAGTGTTTCAAGACTGAAGTCTCCTCTCACTCTGTTGCATGATGTAGATTGTAGCATGTGCCCATTTTCGGAGGAAAAGTGTGAGGTCGGATTTAAACTAATTGTGCACCCTAGTGGAGACTTCTGTCCAGAAATCAGATGCGGTATCACTATTAGTCCCAAACACTTCAATCAGTTTGTTTTTTTCACATAATGTGTGTCTTTAATATGTTTGTGTGTGTGTTGCATCTACAGAGTCAAAAGAAGTGTGTGTCTACAACAACACAGAGTATAAGGTAATAAAAACATGGATTTAAAAATACTTTTGTTGTAAATTCAGTTTAATTTAGCTTCTCATTTTAGAGTGGACTTGGTCATTGAAGCGTAAGTGTGACGAGACTTCCGATCTCTCTCACTTCCATTGATTATTAGCCACAAATTACCACTTGTTATGCTGCTTGATGTCGCAAACTGCTATTTCCTCATGTTTTTATTTATTTTTTCGTTGTATTGTCATAAACTTGATTTGTAGACCAAGTAGTTTGACCATTTGCAGCCATTTATTATTCCTAGTCATTTATACCAGAGGTAAATGGCTGTTTACGTTTATCAGTGACTGTTTACATGGACATCAGTAATCAAATTATTTGCCCTAATTTGTATAAGACAATAACATGATTTGCGCCACGGTGGCGTAGTGAGTAGCACGTTCACCTCACAGCAAGAAGGTCGCTGGTTCGAGTCTCGGCTGGGTCAGTTGTCATTTCTGTGCGGAGTTTGCATGTTCTCCCCGTGGTTGCGTGGGTTTCCTCCGGGTGCTCCGGGTTCCCCCACAAGTCCAAAGATATGCAGTACAGGTTAGTTGGGTGAGCTAAATTGTCCGTGGTGTATGTGTGTGAATGAGAATGTATGGATGTTTCCCAGAGATGGGTTGCGGCTGGAGGGGCATCCGCTGCGTAAAACAAATGCTGGATAAGTTGGCGGATCATTCAGATGTGGCGACCCCGGATTAATAAAGGGACTAAGCCGACAAGAAAATGAATGAATGAATGAATAACATGATTAAGGTGTTTACATGAGTTGCTTTTTGAATGTTCCTTTCAAGTAGTTATAGTTCGATTAACGTCATTGGGTCATCACGATATCCACTTTTCCTACGGAGTTTCGTGTAATTTCGGGTGTTTCATTTTTAATTTTTTAACTTTAACTGCAGTTTTGCACTTTCACTTTCATTCAGGAACATTTCATACAAATCCTCCATGACAAACTGAGGTATTAGAATGCGCGTATAAAGTAAGGACTGGTGAGAGAGTGTTGCTTTACCAGACTCTTAATCAGAGTATTGTCTTATTCATATTAAAATCGGATTATTGATGTCCATGTAAACGTATGAAATTTTTGTCAGTCTATATAAATTTAATTTAATCGCAGATCGGTTTATCTAAACATTGTGATCTGATTCATATATTTGTTTATATTTGTTTTGATTCCGATCAAAACTTTTGCGTTGCGTTTCAACTTAAATTTGTTTTTGTTTTTTAATCATGATAAAGTGTCTGAAAACAGAATTAATTGTTTTTATTTCCGAGTTTGGGCAATCCTGGTTTAGAAGGTAATTTTTTGTTGATGTGTCAGATTAGAAAAGGAATAAGTTGCCACTTAGCTTACCACTTTCTTACTTAGGCTTCGCGAAATAAGGTGAATACATTGAAAATATCTTCTTATGGTTTCGCTTTGTTCCTTTTTTCCTCTTTCTAGCCCGGAGGTAAAATCCATGTAGAGCCTTGTGTTGAATGTAACTGTGAATGGGACCCATGGACTGAACTATATCATATGAATTGCTCTTATGAAGTTTGTCCTGATGATGAATGCTATGAGGTAATACCTACAGGTTAAGCTTGTCAGTTTGCATTAGTGCTGCTGTCTAATTTGAAAATACAGCACAGAGTTCCTACTGCTCTATAATAATCATTTTCTCCCCTCAGGGGTTTGAATATGTGATAGAAGATGGAGAGTGCTGTGGAACATGTAAACTAATGAGCTGCATTTATTATAGAGAGAACAACACTAAACATATTCTTCATGTACGTTTGACAAAACTTCTTCTCTTATTCATTTAATCAAACAAAACATTTGCAACTTTTGTTCAGTCTTCATGTACTCTGTCTGTCTTTTGTTAGGATGGAGACGTCAAGAATTATACATGTGAAACTGTTTCCTGCCATGAAATAAATGGCTCATTTTTGATTGAGAAGACCAAAACAGTGTGTCCGTACTCGAGTACGCACATTTGTGAATATGTAAGTAGGATCTTTCTGACTTTACACACCACACACTGTATTTTGGATGTTTCTTATTTCAGGTTTTTCCATTTATTGAGGATGTTTGCATAGCCACAATGAAGCGTTGTGTGATCAAACCTAGTATTCAGTTCTACACCGCTCATTTTAATCATAGTTATTTTTGTTAAAGGGCAAGTTCACCAAAAATATTAAATAAAATCATTTATTCACCCTGGAGTTGAGGATACCACAAATAGAAAAATTTGAAAACAATTTTGCTCATCCTGTAAAAATCAATCAACTTTAAATTAATATATATTTTTTGTATCCGAATGGTCTCATGAACCACAACTTGTGTATTTACATTACACAACACATAAGTTTACATGAAAAAACGACTTAAAATTCTGACTTTGGTCAGATCTGAACATGCATGATCTGAACATGCATGAATTCTATTAGCTCTGACCTGCCAATGCAAAGTACACAAATGCACCATATGACAAGATGACAGAACGTTATTAAAATACAATTAACTAAAGGATAAAGCTGAAAGTTGAATATCTCCAGACTGGAACTGTTGTCAAATGACAATGACAACTGACAGATACTTTTTAACGATGACTTAAGGTGCGTCCCAAATCGCATACTTAGGAACTATTCTATGCCATTCTGTAGTATAAATAGTGCAAGTAGTGCATTCACCCTGAAAACTCTAAAAAGAAGAAGTGCACTTTAAATACCCAGATGATGCACTTATTCAACCACTAAAAAGAAGTATGTAATGTTCACACACTCAGCGGCCGCTGCTTTGCTCACATAGCGAAAGGGGCAGAACTTTCGCGCACTGATGTTGGGTTACTTTATTTATTTTGGATTGAGAAAGCCAAATTCTCCAACGAGAGTGATTACTGTATTTCGCCTCCCAATGGTGAGTGCATTATGCTCATGGCAAGTATTATTTGGTAATTTGGTCAATTATTTCACTAATTTGGCAACCATCAAACAACATCAGGGAACTGGTTTAATGTCCGCTTAGTAAAATAACCATTAGTATTCCATTAATGATGATACTACGTACATATACTGTGCTCTTGAGTGCGTAAGTGCACAAGTACATAGTGCATAAGTGCTTAGTGTGCCATTTGGGTTGCCGCTTTAGTTTACTATCCCTTTAAATCCTTTCAAAATAGAGTAAATAGTAAATAGCACTGTGCAAAAGTATTAGTGACATCAAGTACTTCACAAATAAAAAAAGTGTTTTACTTGTTTTGGAGGCCACTTGGGATTAACATTTGTATATTTCCTAACATTTCTTGGATTTTGCTTTGAAATGTAAGGTAAAGTTATTTGGAAGTTGAAAAAAAAAACATTATAACCTCTGTAGCATCTACATCTGCTGAAATATTAAAACAGTATATAGAGTACACTATAAACTTGTTTTTCCACTTTCAAGGGGTTTGAATTTGTGACGAAAGAAGGCGAGTGCTGTGGAACATGTGAACCGGTGGCCTGTATTTATCATTCACCAGACAACACCATACATATTTTCAAGGTACATTGAAAAGACAATTATCAGACATAAAAATATTGTTCCGAATTAATCCTCACATATCTGTCTGTGATTTTGTTTAGGATGGACAAGAGTTTGAGTATAAATGTCAAACTGTTACCTGCAATCATATTAATGACTCATTTGAGATTAACATATCCAACACGGAATGTATTCACTTGAGTTTAGAGGACTGTGTGTCTGTAAGTAAAACCTCCAGCTTCAACTCAATGTCACGGCAGTAGTGTAGTAATGGAAACTGAGCATACTGTAAATTTACCAACGCACCATCTATGCGTACTTCAAATTATACTCTTTTTCTTCTTCTTCAAACAGATCTACATTTAATTTTGAAAGTATAGCTAAAAACATTGGTTATTTTTTTTTAAACAATGGTACTGTAAATGAAAATACACGTTATATTGAAATGAACTTAATATGTGCTGCGTGTGGTATTTGAGCATGCAAAATCCTTTTAATAATAGGTGGTCATATGACATAACTGAATAGCACCAACACAACATTATGTTCTCAGTCAGTAGCTTTCCAGCTTCCTCGTGATTATTAAAATTAACCTGTTAATCCACAGGGCTTTAAATATGTGAAAAAAGATGGAGAGTGCTGTGGGGCATGCGTACAAGTAGCCTGTGTTTATGATGCCCCAGACAAAACCACACATGTTCTTAAGGTACATTTGAAAACATTCCCAAACGTTCCTCAGACAAAGAATCTGCTCTGTTCTTTAATCTTCATGCAGCCTGTCTGTCTGTCTTTTTATTTAGGAAGGACTTTCATACAACATCTCATGCATGAATGTCACGTGTCTGAAAAAGAATGACGTGTTTACTATAAAGGAAGAATTGAAAAAATGCCCTTACTTTAATCAAGATGACTGTGTGGAGGTAAGTAGAATCACCTTTTTTCTTGTATTCTGCTACTGCTTCAGCCATTTTTAACACTTTTACTTATTTTATATATAGAATTTATCGGTATAGTATGAATACCGTTCTTTTTTTTTATTGAATACCTGTAATATTTCAGTGTACATAACATTATTTACACTCTCAGAAAAAATGGTACAATGTTGTACCGAAGAAGGTACAAACCCTTTTCACTAGGGCAGTACCTTTTTATGGAAGAGAATTGTAACTTATGACAAAGAAACAAATTTATACCATTGCAGTTTGTACCTTTAAGGACATGATTTGTACCATGGGAAACCAAGTTGTACCTTTGTTTTTTAAAACCTGCAGATACAATATTGTACCTTCATCAAAGGTACAAATCTGATCAATAAGTGTCAAAAATGCTTACCAAATATTTATTTAAAATGCCTTAAATGTTTAGTTTACAATACCTTTAGTTGTATGTTTTACCAGTTGTTTTGTATTATAGATCTTAATAATTAATGTTTATAAGCTTTAAACACACACCTTTAGATGATGATTCATTTTTTTAATATGGAAATTATTCATAAAATCACTTTGCCTTTCAAATAATATTTATTTTTATAGATATTGTAATAAAGAAGGAGTTGTCCAACACTTTTGTACCTTTTATTTGAGAACAATTGTGTACCTTTATTTCATCAGAACAGTATCATAAGAGGTCTTTTCTGTATCATATAAGGTACAACCTTTACAAAGGTTCAAAACTGTTTCTCAAGGAACAATATTTGCACCATTGTGTGCCTTTTTTAGCATATGTGCTCTTGTGTGAGTGAGTAAAGATAGACTTTTTCATATTTTTCTTCAGTTTACTACATACAATATTAATCAAACAGCCAAAGACATGCATAAAAACACATTTTTACTCACCTTTATCTGTCTTTGCTCATCGTGAAACTTATTATGGAAAAAGTGAACTAATTCAAACTGTTAAAAACTAATAAATACTACCGTACTTTCATAATGCAGTTACATAATTGCATTAGATGTAGAAAATATAAATAGATTAAAAAGGATTGAATTAAAATACATTTGTAAAGTTTTGCAAAAATCTGTTCAGATGTCTGTGACAATAGACATCATACCTTATCTAAACAAATCTTACTGCAAATTGGGTTTTTGCAGAGAACAAAGCAATTTGATGAGGATGGATGTTGCCCAAACTGTAAGATATTGTGTCCTTTTATAAAAATCTTAAGACTAAGAATAAGAATTTTCATATGAAATCATAATATGAATAATTAATATGAAGTCACAGGCTTACCTGTCTTTGTTTTCTCTTAGGTGAAACTCGTAACTGCGCTCCTGTGAAGAACGTCACTCGTCTTCGAGTCAATAATTGCACTTCAATTGAAGATGTCGAAATTACATCCTGTGCTGGCCACTGTGACTCCAAATCAATGTGAGAGCTCTGCACACATTGATCACAAACATACTCTGCTTTTTATTTTGAATTAGCAGAACTACAAAGTCTTAGTAACTGCAATGACAGGTTGTTGTTGTTTTTTAAGACAAATAGTTACCAAAATGTGCATTGTTTTGTATGCTTGGAATGCTATTTTTAATACCAAGATCAATCTTACATATTGTATGACAATCTGAATGCAAAGTAAACAGAGTTATAGGTATTAATTTGTTTTCTAGTCCGAATCTACATGGATACATGATGAACAGCTGTTCCTGTTGCCGAGCAGAGAGATCCAGCATTCGAGAGGTCACAATGATGTGTGAAGATGACTGGCAGAAATGGCTGAATATCCGTCATAACTACACATATATAGAGACGTGCACATGCACTCCTGTCATGTGTGAAGACTATAATAACTTTGGAGAGGAAGATTATGATTGACACAATCCTGATCGGAATATGAATCAATCTTAAGATGATTGCTGAATTAATGTGTATAAAATATATTTTGGCAGATATTGCATTGTTATTTTTTTCCTGATGATTTTATAAGGCGCATTATATATAATGCATGATATAATAATGTATTTTCTTCCTTCTAATGAAATTAAATAAAATCACAATAAGGCATAATAAAGAGCATCACTGTCCTGTTTTTTCCTTTCTAGTGCAGCCCTGTTGAAAAAAAAAGTAGAAACCCAAAGATTCTGTCTGCCGCTTTACATTTTTGAGATGCTTTATTTTGATTAGTATCATAATTTATTGTAAGACATTTAGCATTATATACTGTAGACGATTACAATGTGGTCATGTCAGTGGCCCATGAACATTTCCTGCTTGTTAAACTATTTCGGAACTATAACAAGAGGCAATTCAATCATAACTTGACATTAAAACAGCTGTCATAACATTTATCAAAATTTGGACATTTTTGGATTCTCAGAAGCTATGGAAATTAAAAATAGAAAACAGGAAGTAAAACATATATAATGTAATATACAGTATGGGGAAAAATTCAGAACACAGTAGATGTAGGGATAAATTGGTGATCAGTTCAAGCTGCCGTGTGCCGTGTTGAATCAGTTGACCATTGAGAATCTCTTTATTATCCCTTCCTCTCATGCATTTGTCTTTTGTGAAGGTCCAGCCATTGATGGACTTGAACAACATTGTAAAGATGCAATTTTCTACAAGGTTTAGAGTGATAAACTTGTCTTTCTATGGCAGATAACTGTCTTCCTTTTGTCATACCTTCACCTAGGTTTCAGTGACTTTAATGGCTCTCAATCTTGAAAAATCAGTTTAAATAACCACAATTTCAGTGGCAATGACCTCTAACCCACTTCAGTAACTGCAAAACCTATTGTAACCAGCAGCACTACTTTTTGTCTCGTAAGCAGAACTATCCTCACAAGCGTGAACATTTCCAACAGTCAAGTTAGAAAGAGTGAGGGAAAAACAGTTGTTTTTTTGTTATTGAACTACACAAATTAAAACGAACTGCAGTTTGCCCCGAACGGAACTGGTAAAACTGAATTTTTTCATTGTGAGGTATATTAAAGTTAGCATTCTGGAACCTTATGATAAAACTAAATTTATTGGAACAAATTATAACAACATTTATTGGTCAGAGAGATGTTTGAATTACCTGCCGCCTCAGTTAGTAGAAGTTAGTAGTGAAGTTTTCAATTAAATTGTATAAAAATGTAAAAAAATTAGCAGTGCAGCCTTGACATTCGTCACTCGTAGCTCCCGTCGAGAGTCTCGTACCGCGCAATAATACAGAATGATGTGTGAATAAACCATTAAACTGACTGGGACTAACTGATTAGTTGTAGGTTCAACGGCACTCATCAAATTCATGTATTCATGTCGTGTGCATAATTTGTATTATTGTCCTACAGATGGCACTACTTTAGGAGACCGCCATTTGTATTTGTCTTCGAATATTTGTTTTTCAGATTCGCTTATTAAATCCTAAAATGTGCCGCAATAAATTATGCGTTTCAGCTTGATCTACAGTATGTGACGATCGTGTTGAATGATTTCCCGCGTGTCACCAAAAGATGGCGCCCGCAACTAAGTGCTACATTCGTCTTTCAGGCTGGTCTGAAGAGGAGGGTAAACAGGTAAAAACATATCTCATACATGTAAAAAACAACTTTTTACGTTATACATTTTACAGTTTACTCTTTACATTTTACAATGACCACTAGTCTGATTAGTAAAGGAGCTGCTATTTTTGCCGGATTTAAATTTAAATAGCAGATATTATTAATCTCAGAGTAAATCGATGAAAAACATTGTTATTGTAGTAAACCATGTCAACCATCAAGGTTTCGCAACAATAACCATAATAAAAAAGTAGACTTGAAACAAAACTGAGGTTACACAATATCAATCAGTGCGGCATAAACCACACGTCGTCTATTAAATCCATGGTTCATATTTGTAAGCGAAGCTATTCTCCTGAAACTCTTGTTTTCTTTTACCTCCTCAAGTGGACTCTTTTTTTTTTTAATTCAAGTACTTCAAAGTACATTATTCATTATCATCAGGAAATATTGCATTCTTTTAAGGCAACATTTATTTAAAGTACACGTTTATTTAAAATTCACAATTTATTACTTAGACATTTATTTTTCACATGTAGATTCAGAATATTATCAAGGCTCACATTTTAAAATGTCTTCCCAGAGATTTTCATGCACAAATGTTATTAAAAATGTGTTATAGTGTGAATATTGAATGCCATACCATTAGTATTTCTGAAAGCCTCTTCTGTTGTTCGAAGAAGATTTTTCCACTTTCCATCTTCGGGAGGTGAAGAATTTGGAAATGGAGATTCATAAAAAGTGAGTGGTTTATATTTTATGGCGTCCCATATCTGACAACAAAATATTTGTATTTGAGAATATGAATTCATGTTTTAAACAAAGTTGTTGAGCTAGTCTCCTTGTATCACCTGCAGCCCCATCAGTACGATCCACATCTGGAACGTCATCAACATTCATCTTCAACAGGTAATGTGAGCTGCCTGTCTTTTTAAGTGCTTGTCTTATTATAACACCTTTGAGGCAGTGTAATCTGATAAGAAGGTGGTACCCATGCCTATGCTTAATTATGGTGTATCATCTTTGAGTATCTTCAACATTAATGTTCTAGCTGTGTTTGAGAATCAACAGGATTAGCACACTTGGTGGGGGGAGAAAAAAAAAACTTTTGGCAACCAACAATTATCACTGCTATCATCTCAAACTAAACAAGGATGTGAGTTCTGATGGAATCGTGAAGGCAAACAGTGCAGTATGACGCACAAAGCCGGATTACAGTCTCAATGCGGTACTGTACTGTTTTAAAGGGATGATTCAGATCCAGAAATTTGCTCATGCTCTTCCTCACATATTTTCAAACATTTATGAGTCTCTTTCTTGTGTGTAATACAAAAAAATATATTTTGGAGAACCCAGACAATGAAAAAAATTCATTCAACCTTAAGTTTTTCCAAAACAATATTATTCATTCTACATTAATTAAACCAAATCTTCTTCAAAGTGGCCTTTAAAAAGTTGGATTCCCCTTTTAAATATGTTGGTTGCAACACTTAGATGACAATCTTAGAAGTATTTAAGTGATTATTAATAAACATCTCAATAAAATGTTTTTTTATTATTATTATTATCCTAAATAGACCCGAAATCTTATCGAGTTTCGACATGTTAAACATTCAGAGACAAATTGCAGAAGAAATGTTTTGTCAGGGTCACCACAGCATGTTTGACGTAATGAAACTCGACACGATTCAGGATCTTTTGGATGCAAAAGCAAACAAAGATGATCAAACACAATATGCTTAACCATTTCCTTAATAACTGATTTCATTCCGATAGACCTTTATTGGCCCTTATTTGCATTCACAGAAAGAAGTACTTCCTAGAAAGGCAGAAAATAGTTTTGAATCACAACTGATCAGAACAAAGCCAATATATCTGAACACAGCTCAAACCAAAACCTGTTTCCTTCCATAAAAAGCGCTGAGGCCCTTTTATATCACAAACATTATGTTCACATTCATGCATTTTATTGTTCTGTTGATGTTTGATTGGCTGTAAATGTTTTTATTATTCATTAGATGTGAAGAAAAAGTTATCTGAATCCACTTCTTTAACTTGGCATCGTGGATAAAGACTAATTATTCTAATTATTGATAATACAAACAATAAACAAGCAGATGGGGTCAGGAAATGTTTGCATTTTGCTCTCCCTAAACATGTCCTAATGCATTCAAACAGTGATTTTAAAAGATCAAATTCAGTCTATTTTTTTCATAGATTATATATTCAAGCAAGCTGATTTATTTATATAAATTTTATAAGCTGAAGTATTTGAAAGTTTAATTTTCCATCTGTGCACAACAAACATATAGTAAATGCTTAATGCATTAATAGTGATATTAAATACCAAATTCACTATAAACCTTATTGATGTTTGAAACTGTATAGACGAATCAATGTAGACAGATTATGTATTGCACAAAGTTTCAGGTTAAGTTTCTGCCCATAAATAAAATAATAGAAAGGACAAAAGAAATAAAAACAATACGGTGATAGACATAGAAAATGAACTTTAACACTGAAAACTGGACTGACACTGTTTCAATGTACTATAATCCATTTGAAGCTGCTTTGACACAATCTACTGTACATTGTAAAAGCGCTATACAAATAAAGATGATTTGAATTGAAATTGAATTGACTAGACAAATTCGGAATAGAGTTGTAGCATGTTGTGAATATGTAAAGGGGTTACAAGATCAGGTAGTTCTCGAGAGCTCCCCTTGGTAAAAGGGGAGAATGGGGTGAATGAGGGGATTCTTCAAAAAAGTGTGAGTTTGGTGAGTTTGGAATGATCCGATTGGTTTACTAATGATTACAGGTGAGAGATCAGCCGCAATCAATCATATTTTATGCTCCTCTCAAAATTAGTTTGTGAAACTTCACTTAAATTGCACTTTAAGCTGAATACTAGTATCTTGCAAAATATCTACTGTCATCATAAATCAGTTATTAGAAATTAGCTATTAAAAGTATTATGCTTAGAAATATGTTGAATCTTCTTTCTGTTAAATAGAAAATGGGGAAAATATACAGGCCGATTAATTCTGGCTTCAACTATATGTATATAGTTTTTCCTTTTTTAATATATATGTATAGAGAGAGAGAAACAGAGAGTGTTGGGTTGATAGTTTGCATTATATATACAGTATATATATTATATACATATATATTAAAAAAGGAAAAATTAATGTTTGGATATTGACAACTACAGTCATATTTAAACAGCATACATCACTTTAAATGTAAACAGGTATGAAGAATAAACAAGGAAAATGTTTAAACATTCAAATATCTCAAAATTGTTGTTTGCCATTGCCTGCAGTTGTATCCTTAATCAATCATAATGGGTTTCAGAGAATTAGACCTCAAACATATTAAACAGACCGAGACAAAGCTTTAAAGTATACACACCTCTGCTGGCATGCTAGAGAATCAAATAATACTTCTATACATGTTTGCATTAGCTTATAAAGGTATTGGTTTTAAGTTAATGTCTTGTGCACCACATCAATTCTGACACCTTTGTCAACGTGATAACAAAAAATGAATAAAAATGATAATGTGAATGTTGACCAGCACATTTTTGAATTCCTTCTTTTCTTCATTGAACTTGTTCTTATACTCATAGTGGAATTAAAATATGCAATTAATAAAATCTAATCAAAGAAGGTAGTGTAAAAATATAAGATCCCATCAGTAAGGTAGACAACTAGGGCGTGAATTTTACCAGCACGTCATTTCTCCGAAAACTGCAGGAACCTCCAAGTTGGGATCTAATCTTCAAACCAACCATCACATCCTTGTTTAGCTTGAGATGATAACTGAGATAAAAACTAGTTGTGAGTGACAGAAAGTGTTTTTTGCAACCAAGGTTTACATAAACCATGTTTACTCTCAAACACAACTAGGACGTGGAATCAACAGAAACATAACATACAACACGGCATAAGCCTGGGATCCACCTTCTGATCACAGATGACATGGGTTGAAAGCAAACTAAGAGACATTATAAATAGACAACTGTTAACAGATGATCACATTAGCTCTTGAGGATGGGTTTTGACTCTGAGGGGACGGTCAGGATGTCCCAGATGTGGATGCTGAGATGGGTCTTCTTACTGGCGGGGCTGCAGTCCGTACAAGCAGGTTAGAAAATAAAAATGATTAATTAATGCAGAAAGCATGCTCCATGTCACTTACACAATGATGATCTTATAATTGTTTGTTTAAAGGCTTTATGGGAGATTATAGAGATATGGAAAATCCTATGAATCCTATGTGGCCAACAACACCAGGTGAATTTATTATTGTGTCTTTTTGTTAAATGAGATGTATTAATCACTTTAATTCTTAGAGGAAATAATAGAGTAAACATTTATAAACAGCATTCTTTATGTACAATTGAATGTGTTGTTTGTCTTTTTTCAACACATTTTTAAAAAACATAATGGTTCTACATGTGGCAAACAACACCATGTGAATTTATTATTGTGTTTATTTATTATATGAGATGTATTAATCTCTTTGATTCATAAATAAATAATGGAGTAAACAATTATAAATATAGTTCAAAGGGCTTTATGTACATTTGAATGTGTTGTCTGTCTTTTTTCAACACACTTTTTAAAACGTAATAATTTCAGTAATTTCCTAATAACTAATTTCCAAGAACTCATGTCTTTTGTCATTTTTTTTGTCACTTCTGCCATGATGACAGTACATACTATTTTATTATTAGGGAACTATATATAACTAGGGATGTTAGGTTAATTAGGCAAGTCATTGGATATCAGTGGTTTGTTCTGTAGCCAATCGAAAAATATGTTTCTTAAGGGAGCTAATAATATTAACCTTAAAAAAAACTGCTTTTGTTTCAGCCAAACTCAAAGAAATAATACGCTCTCGGAAAAAAACGTATGAGAGCTGTCACTGGCCTGGTACCTTTTCAAAAGGTACACATTTGTACTTAAAGGGTTTATATTGGTAACACAAAGGTATGTATTAGTACCTAAAAATTTCAGGAGGTGCACTTTTGTACTTTTTAGATACTACTTTGTACCCTTGAGGTATTAATAAGGACCAAATGTTACAAATGTGTACCTTTTGAAATGGTACCACCCCAGTGACAGTTCACGTACCTTTATTTATGAGAGTGTACTTTCTCCAGAAGATAAAAAGTATAGGAAATACTTTTGAAAATGTCCTTGCTCGGATAAAAATTACTTTGGGAAAATTTTGAAAATAATTAATATTTCATAGGAGTATGTAATACTCGTAATAGTAATAATAGCCCTTACAACTGTATGTTTAAAGGACCTATAGATAGAACTCAAGGACAACAGGGAAATTATATGGCATAAGATATCATTAAAATATTTCAACACATTCATTTCGATCGGTGTATGAGCTTATGCACACAGGCAAAACATTACAGTTTTAAATATATTTATTTAATTGATATATTTTGTTATGACTGCACTTGATTAAATGTATGTAAACAAGTCGTTTGTTTTTATTTTAAAACAAAAAATAACAACAGGTCCCTCTTTTTCAGCTATCTTTATGACAAGTGTGCCGGTAATTACAGGTATATTTTTTTCTTTGAAACTTTATTTTAGTGTTATTGTACATTGAAAAAAACACACTTTGGGTTAATGGTTATGGCTCTGTAGTCTGTCAAAACCATGCTTATTACTTATAGATCATCTGTTTATTTACTTTCTTTTGATTCAGTTCAACCCAAACCCGATCATCAGTCCACGATCTGCAGCACATGGGGAAATTTCCACTTCAAGACGTTCGATGGTCATTTCTTTCAACTGCCAGACACATGCAACTACGTTCTGGCGGTGATGTGTGATGCAGCATCATCCGATTTTAACATCCAGATGCAAAGGGAGACTGTGAATGGCTCGATCTCATTTAGCACAGTCTTAATAAAGCTGGACGGGACAGTCATCAAAGTCACCGACAGCGACATCACTATGGGTGAAGAAACGTGAGTTCGAGCAATACCCACCCCCTTGCACAAAATTGTTATAAAATTGTGTATGTAACATGTATGAAATAAACAAATGAATAAATAATAATAATTTTAACTTTTTTTATATATATATGTCTGACAGGGTCACGGTTCCTACTTATAAGAATGGAATTAAAATCGAGGGAAGTCCAACCAGTGTCAAGATCTCCAACAAACATGGAGTGACTGTCTTTTGGGAGGAAGACAACTCTTTGTCGGTATGGTTAAATATAGCTGTGCACACATTTTATCCTGGAGCTTTATTTTAGACATCTGATATTAGAAGTGTGTGATTAGTGTAGATTATCATCACCGCACATCATAAAACAAATATGCAACATGCCTAAATAAGCATTAATAAACCAAATAAACCAACAGGTTTGCTAATCGTCTTTCTGTCTACTGTATCTGCCTACTGTTTTGTTGTCAATGCCCAGATTGAACTTCCTGAGAAGTATCAAGGCCAGACTTGTGGACTCTGCGGAGACTTCAACGGCAACTTGGCTGATGATATCACTGATAATGGTAAATCGGATATCTTTAATGCTTGTAAACTCTTTGATGGCCTGATTTTCATATACAAATTTAATTATAGCAAGTTTAGTTACCAGTACTGTATTTAAAAAGAATCTTGCATGTTAACAGTTTGATTTGCAAATGGAAAAAGAGGAAACCTGTATACTCAAAGGGATAGTTCACACAAAAATGAAAATCATTTACTCATCCTCCACTTGTTCCAAACCAGTTTGAGGTTTTTTTTTGTGTGCACAAAAGAAGAAATTAGAAATTGGTAACCCTTGACGTTGTATTTGTTTTTTCTACTATTGAGGTCTATTAACTACAGGGTATCTGCTGAGTCTTAAAAGGTTTTAAACTGTCTTAAATCTCAAAAGCTAAATTCCAGGCCTTAAAACGTTTCAAATCTACTAAAATGTTGTGTTCTAGGTCTTAAATCTTTTTTTAAAAGGTCTTAGTTTTCCTTTGTTCATGTCATGGCCATTAACACCCATACAATCACCAACAATACATCTCAATAAAGCTTTTAACTTTTCTTACTGTAATATTTGCTTAATAATTGTCCACTTATTTACTGCTGAGGATAATTGAATTTTTTATTATTATTGTAGACTGAAGTAATTGACATCTGTTTTTTCTATTCTTGGTAAGAATTATAGGGTTTATGAATGGACATATTTGAAAAATTAATAAAATAAATCAAACACATTTATTATTATTGTTTTATTAAATGTTTTAAATTTTGTTTATTTTTTGATATGGCAAGTTAAAATCTTTTCAAACTAGAATATGCGAGAAAAATCCTTAGCGTTTAACCCTGTATAAGTCAAACATTTCATTCATAATGGTCTTTAAAATGGCTTTAAAAGTCTTAAATTTAACTTGGTGAAACCTGCAGAAACCCTGTAAGTATTGCATGGTTACCTAATTCCATCATGAACAAGTGAGTAAATGATGCCAGAATTGTCATTTTTACGTGAACTGTCCCTTTAAGTAGTCCAAACAATGCGATCATATTTTGAAACTCACTGAAATCACTCATTTTGTGTGGGTTTAGCATAACTTTCGTCTGAATCCTCAGGTCCGGCTACATGGAAGGTGTCCATATCAACTGAAATCTGTGAGGAGGTCACTCTTCCATCTACTCTTCAGTGCGACGAGCTGTCAGAGCAGGTATCAGAATTATTACAGAATCATTAAGATCACAGTTCTTATAAATCGATTAAATATATTTTTTATCTGTACATCGTCAATTATCATTGTAAATTTAGTTCGTTTTAACATTTGTTTTAATTATTTCTACATCAATCACATTCACATAACAACAATGTACTTTGACACAAAAGAATTTGGGTGAACCTTTCAAACATGGAACAAGAGATTTTATATTAAAAGATCATAGACTTATTTTTACATTAACATTAAAGTTATACCTAATAGGCTATTTTCTGTCCTGATTTAACCTCATCAGAACACTGTTTGAATAGGTGTGCTACAACAACACTCACACTGTGCCCTAACAACACGCAATGCCACACACAATAAAAGCTATCTTTTAAAGGAGTTTTTGTCATAACCACCAGTTTCTATTTCTGCAATTTTATGGCAGAACAACAGCATAAACATTTAATATAGTCGATACTGGGGCTGTCAATATGGCTATGGCTATGCTTTCTTAAACATAAGCAAAATTCAAAGTACTTTTGTCTACTATACCCACAAGAGGGCGCAAGCGAACAAAATAAACCAATAGAAACCAGATTAAACGCATCGCGTCTTTTTTTAAATTGAAATGCCATTCACTTTTAAAGCGCATAAACTTTCAAACAACTGTTTCTTAAATAAGACACAATTTCCTTAATGTTCATGTAAAGGAAATTGCCAGTCAATCACACTTTAACAGACAGTGTAATGCATCATATAAATGCAAAATACCAAACTGCTGTTCAGAATTAAGCTGCTCACAGTCGCTACATATACATAATTGTAATACAATACATAACATAATTACACATAATATATATAATACACATAAATATGTTTACAGCACAAAATGAGTGTGAAACCTACTCATTCATTCATTCATCCATTCTTTTTCCTTCGGCTTAGTCTCTGATTTATCAGAGGTCACCATAGCGGGATGTACCGCAAACTATTCAAGTATATGTTGTACGCAGCGGATGCCCTTTCATACACTCTCACACACAATCATACACTATGGCCAATTTACTTTACCCAGTTCACTTATAGCACATGTCTTTGGACTGTGAGGAAAACCAGAGTACCCGGAGCAAACCCACACAAACATGGGAAGAACATGCAAACTCCACACAGAAATACCAACTGGTCCAGCTTCCTGCTTCTTCCAGCCGTCTTGCTGTAAGGCGACCAGTGCTAACCACTGAGCCACCGTGTCGCCTGTGAAACCTACTAATAAAGACTATTTCTGAGATTATTTCAGTATAGTGCAAATATATATAAAATCTAGAACACAATAGCATGATATGTCATGAAATATTATAATAAATCATAAATAATAGATCTCACATGGTGAAAGTGCAACTGTGACACAACGAACTGGATACAACTCAAGAAATAACTCAAGGAAAATGTAAAATTCCAGGTTTTCTGAAATGCGGCATGAGTCAACAAAAACAAACCACGTCGGTTACGTCATCATCATGTCTGGCGCCTCTTGACACACCAAAAATTCATATGCGGGTTTTTGCAATCAAATGTGTATTTTCAAATTAATTCCTCATGGTCCCTTTAAACTGTTAAACCTCATGTACTGATTGAAGCATTGGTAGCGTTGAGACAGTCAGTCCTATAATTATCTATTTTGTTCCATCTAGGCAAGCCTTTGTCAGGAGTATCTGATCAGTCCAGGGTTTAGTGGCTGTTATGATGTGATGGACATGAGTTTATTTGAAAAAGCCTGTGTGAGCGACCTGTGTCAATGTTACGGCAACCATGACTGTCTGTGCAACACGCTAACAGAGATCTCACGACAATGCACACATGCTGGAGGACAACCAGGAACATGGAGGACAGAACAGCTCTGCCGTGAGTATCATTTCTGGAAGATGACATTCACCGGAAACCATTCAAATGATGTGTTTTCTTAGATTTCCTTATAAAATAATAATACAGAGTTGGAAAAAATGAATAATAATTTCAGTGTACACATAGACTAACCGTACAATTAAAAAAAATCAGTGTTATCTACCAATAATGATGCAGAGAAAATTAAATCTTAAGGCATTTATTTTCAGTATGCTATTTCTTTTCCAGGAAACTATTTTTTATAGTAATAACAATTACTATTCCTGAAATTAATACAATAAATAAGCATAAAACAAAAAAAGCTTTAGAAGAAGACACAAAATATATGTTAGTTTGGTTTTTATAGGGATAGTTTAATTTACTGAAAATTTACTCACCCTCAAGTGGTTCCAAACGTTCCTTTTTCCAGATATTTCGAAGAAACTAGTTAGAAACTGGTAACCATTGGCATCCATAGTAGGAAAACATACGATGGAAGTTAATGGTTACCTTACTGGTTTCCAACAGTTTTCAAAATATCTGTGGAAAGTTAAGGGTGAGTAAATGATGACATAATGTTCAGTTTTGGATGAACTATCCCTTTAAGAAGACCACTGTATGCCCTGTAAATACTAAAAAACATATTTGTCTTGTAACACACTTTAGACTAACTATATTGCTAATGTTTTGTGACATGTTTTGTGGAGCAGCAAAGACGTGTCCTCTAAACCTGCAGTACCTGGAGTGTGGCGGTCCATGCAAGAACACCTGCTCAGCCCCAACTGCAAATCTGATGTGTACTGATCACTGTGTGGACGGCTGTTTCTGCCCTGAAGGTAAGAATGAATAATCAGACACAAGATTACTTTAGAGTGACATGATGGCTCAGTGGTTAACACTGTCCCCTCACAGCAAGAAGGTTGCTGATTCAAGTCCCAGCTGGATCAGTTGGCATTTCTTTGTGGAGTTTGCATGTTCTCCCTGTGTTGGTGTGGGTTTTTTCCGGGTGCTCCGGTTTCCCCCACAGTCCAAAGACATGCGGTATTGGGGAATTAAATAAAACTAAATTGCCCGTAGTGTATGGTGTGAATGAGTGTGTATGGATGTTTCCCTGTGCTTACAGCTGGAAGGGCATCTGCTGTGTAAAACATATGCTGAATAAGTTGGTGGTTCATTCTGCTGTGGCAACACCTAATGAATAAAGGGACTAAGCCGAAGGAAAAGGAATAAATGAATGACGATTACTGTATACAGCCTGTTTATTTGATGTGACTACAGTATTCAGATGTTCATCAAGACTGGATTATTCATTCATTCATTTTCTTTTCGGCTTAGTCCCTTTATTAATCTGGGGTCGCCACAACGGAATGAACCGCCAACTTATCCAGCATTTGTTTTACGCAGCGGATGCCCTTCCAGCCACAACCCATCTCTGGGAAACACATCCATACATTCTCATTCATACACATACACTATGGACAATTTAGCTTACCCAATTCACCTGTACCGCATATCTTTGGACTGTGGGGGAAACCGGAGCACCCGGAGGAAACCCACGCAACCACGGGGAGAACATGCAAACTCCACACAGAAATGCCAACTGGCCCAGCCGGGGATCGAACCAGCGACCTTCTTGCTGTGAGGCGAACGTGCTACTCACTACGCCACCGTGGCGCCCAAGACTGGATTAATTTACTCTATTAATTTCCTGTGGTGAATTTTCAGCATTATTAATTCAATCTTAAGTGTCATATGATACTTAAGAAATCAGTACAATATGCTAACTTGTCGCTCAGTAAACATTCCTTCTTATTAATAATTGTGCCGCTTAACATTTTTGCAGAGACCATATATTGTTTCTTTAATATCTTGAGGAATAGAAAAAAAATTGTAGCATTTATTTCTGTTGTAAAACTCTTTTTAGCCTGTCTTCACTGTCACTTTTAAATCATCCTTGTTGAATAAAATAATCAGTTTCTTTTCAAAACTAGAAAAATCTTGCTAAACATTCTGTCATCCTTTTCCCTTCTTTTTGTAAAGGCACCGTTGAGGACGACATTGGTCAGAGTGGATGTGTTGCTGTGAACGAGTGTCCATGTGTGCATGATGGCACAGTATATAAATCAGGAGAGTCTTACCAACAAGCTTGCAAATCATGGTAACATTTTTTTACATAAGTGTTTACATTTAAAATCATGCATACATGTACAAATGCTGACACTGCTACCGTGTTTATATTAGTATGTGTGCTGCTGGACACTGGACCTGTACGTACCTGGACTGTCCCGGGACATGCTCTGTTGTTGGAGGGTCTCACGTCACCACTTTTGATGGAAAGAGCTTCACCTTCAGCGGGAACTGTGACTACATCTTCACTAAGGTCTGTCAGGGTACACCAGATGAGTCTTTGCCGGGAGTCATTTTTTAGTCATTTATTTTTGTGTACACCAAATTATTAGCCCTCCTGAACATTTTTTTCTTTTTCAAATATATGTTTAACAGCAAGGAATTTTTCACAGTATTTCAAATAATATTGTTTCATCATCAGCACATTGTGCATTTTGTATGTGCACTGATTGATTTCTCTCAGTTGCTTTTGTACTATTAGTTTGTCCAGAAGTTGTCAATACTAAACCGGAGAGCTGATTGCAGTCAAACAGTGAAGAGGGCAAAAACAATAAAACCCAGAGCTGATGTGCATTTGTGTGAGGGGATTAAAACATATATGAAAATCTCTTTTAAACAAGTACAATGACTCCGGTTGTTATTTTACACGATGTATACTTATCTAAGAAAGTACTAGGTTATTTAAAGTCAGTTTAGGTTTATTGTTATTTATCCAGTTCATGTAATGATTATAATAAGTTCATAGTATGTGTATGCATGCTCCATCTTCTCAGAATTATAAACAATGGCCTGGTTCAATGTTGACACCTTGTGGACAAGAAAAGTATCAAAAAACAAGTCACAGCTGCACATGTGCAAGCAAGTATTATGTGTGCACTGTACTGATGACAACATTTGACATGACAGAAAATGTTATGTTACATTATTAGCCCCCCTGTTTATATTTTTCCCCAATTTTCTGTTTACACATGTCTAACATAATAGTTTTAAAACTCATTTCTAATAACTGATTTATTTTATCTTTGCCATGATGACAGTCAATAATATTTTATATTTTTTCAAGACACTTCTCTACAGCTTGAAGTGACATTTAAATGCTTAACTAGGTTGATTAGGTTAACTAGGCAGGTTAGGTTAATTCGGCAAGTTATTGTATAACGATGGTTTGTTCTGTCGACTATCCAAAAAATATATAGCTTAAAGGGGCTAATCATTTTGACCTTAAAATAGTTTGTAAAAAATTAAAAATTGCTTTTATCCTAGCCGAAATAAAACAAATTAGACTTTTTTTGAAGGAAAAAATATTATCAGACACACTGTGAAAATGTCCTTGCTCTGTTAAACATAATTTGGGACATATTTTAAAAAGTTAAATAAAATTCAAAGGGAGGCTAATAATTCTGACTTCAACTGTATATAATAATCAAAAGAGGGAATGTATGTATAATCATAAAATAAAATTAGCAGGTACTTAAAATCACTTTTTATTCCAGCACTCTACAGACAGTGACTTTGCTGTTGTGGGAAATCTGGCAAAGTGTGAAGCATCCCGAACAGACACCTGCTTACATTCAGTTACCCTAGTCATCTCTGGGACCACTGTAAGCACTGGGTTTAAATAATTATGAATAATTCAATAGTTCTTGCTATTAATAATACTACCACAAATGATTGAAATAATCTTACTAATAATAATAAATATTTTGCTGATGTTTTACTTATAAAACAGATTAGTTTTTCCTCCAGTGGAGATGTGACTTTAAATAATATCAGTCCAAAGGAGCTTCCTTTCAGCATAGGTGGGTTATAAAATAAAAGGATTTTTTTTTACAATAAAAAATGTTTACGTTAGAAAAAGATATAAAAATAAAACTTAAAAAAATTGTTGCGCCAGGTCCTGTGAGCATCTTCCAGCCCTCTTCCTCCTTCATTATTGCTGATTTGACCAGTTTTCGTCTGGAGATCCAGCTGGCTCCTGTCATGCAGTTGTACATTGTAGCCAGCACTGAAGAGAAAGGAAAAATAACTGGTAAGTTTATAAAAACATTTTATAAACGTGTGTATTGTTTTCTGAAAATTCATAAAAACGTTTTAAAATAGTCAGAGTAAGAGTCACACATTTGTAAATTTATTAAACTTTATATTTGCTTGTTTCAGGTCTGTGCGGGAACTATAATGATGTCCAAACAGATGATTTTAAAACTGAATCAGGCATGATAGAGGGCACGCCAACAACCTTTGTCAACTTTTGGAAACAAAATTGTCCAGATCTTGAAATCACATTTGACAACCCCTGCAGCTTGAACATGGACACAGGTGCTTATTCCATTCTCGTTCAGAACGTCCATATTGCACTTGATAGTTCTTCACAGGATTAATTCGGTTTCTTTGTTTATTTGCCTCATAGAGAAACTTGCTAAAGACTGGTGCTCCCGTCTTACAAATCCAAACGGCACCTTTTCTGAGTGTCACTCAGAAATATGTCCTGAGATGTATTACCAAGTAAGTCGTCCAATTTCCTTTAAAAGTTACTTTGCAGTTGTGTTTATTAGTCACCATAAAAAAATTGTCATAGAAAAATAAATAAGTGGGGTTTATTTATAAACTAATTTTGAGAGGATCACATGCTTATGATTGAACACAGCTGGTACCACATCAGCTCTGCATATTGCTTCAATCAGACGAATCCTGACACACCATAAATTACCAAAGCTCGCTACTCCAGTCATCTTCGTCTTGAAGAATCCCCCCTTCCACCCCAACTCCTCCCCTTCTCCTATAGGGCGTCACGGTGGCCCAGTGGTTAGCACTGTTGCCTCACAACAAGAATGCCGCTGGTTTAGCCTCTTCTCGAGCCAGTCGGCGTTTCTGTGCGGAGTTTGCATGTTCTCCCCGTGTTAGCGTGGGTTTTCCCCGGGTTCTCCGGTTTCCTCCCACCGTCCAAAAAACATACAAAATAAGTAAATTGACTACTCTTTAGTAGCATCCTAAGGCAACGTAGCCAGATATATCTCAATACGTTCACAAGCAGGGGGAGTTCTCGAGACTCACCTGAGCTCAAACTCTTCTCTCGCCCCTTTAAACAGGAGGGAGCCCTGGGCTCAAGGATATTCTGATCTCAGGGCTCTCTCCCGGGACAGCATGCCAAATACGCTTTATTATCAATCATCGGCTAAGTTTGAACTCTTGAATCTTTTTTTCTTTATTATTTATTTTCATGAATGTGCCCTTGATAATCTTTAATTGAAATAAATTCTCCTTTTCTCTGATGAAGCGTTTCTAAGTATAATGGTGTGACAACCTGTCACTGACATGAGATCAACCAATATCAAACCACAACCATCCAAACATGATGTACAAAATCAAGTGCTACCCACATTTTTTTTCTAGAAAGGAACATGAAGTCATTTAACTCCTAATAGAAAAGACTATCAAACCTTCTATTTTGCGATAAGTTAAATGCTTTTAATCTGTTTTTCTCTGCAGAGGTGCGTCTATGACACCTGCAAGTGTGCAGATATCAGGAAGTGCATCTGTGCGGCCGTGTCCACCTATGCCCACGCATGTGCCGCCAGAGGAATCATTCTCCAGGACTGGATGGATTCAGACCCTTGTGGTGAGAACATTTCATTTGTAGTTCTGTATTATAGATTTGATATATTATATATTATTATATTATTTATTATTATATATATTGTTATTATCTTCTATTTATATAGGAAACCAATTCATTCTAAAATTGTGTTTCCATGCACAGAATCTGAGTGTCCAGAGAACATGAAGCACTCCTATGATGTGACCAGCTGTGGCAGCACCTGCCGTTCTCTCAGTGGACAAGAAAACACTTGCCAAGGATCCTTCACACCTGTACACGGTTGTGTTTGTTCTGAGGGAACCTTCCTTAATGAAGAAGGCAAATGTGTACACGCTGGAATGTGTCCTTGTTATTATGGCAACCAGGTCATACAGCCATCCGCAGAGTTCAACAAGGAAGGCGCTAAATGGTATAAATGAAAGAATTAACTTCTTTACCAATTATTATACTTTACATATTGCATTTTACAGTTCTATTCACAAGATTAGAATCAATTCATATCTCATGTTGATTCAACATATATTTATTTAACCATATGGTATAATACATCAATTTCCTAATAGAAAAAAATCTCTCCCTAAAAATACTTAAATTATAATCCGTTGGTATTTTACTATAATAAAATATGCAATGTGCAAAATTGCAAACATTTAAACTGCCTATCAGGGCGCAGTGATTAGCGCTGTCGCCTTACAGCAAGAAGGTCGCTGGTTTAAGTCCCGGCTGGGCCAGTTGGCATTTCTGTGTGGATTTTGCATGTTCATACTGTAAAAACAATGTCCTTGCTCTGTTAAACATAATTTGGGAAGTATCTAAAAACCAAAAAAAATATTCAAAGGGGCTAATAATTCCGACTTCAACTGTATATCTTAAAAGACATCTTAATTGTTTCTCCTACGTCATATTAAATCACTTAAGTTTTAATAATGGAGATCAAATGATCATGTATTTAGTTCAAATGAAGAATTGTTGAAATCGTGAAGGTTTTTTAAAGTATTAATGAGACAGGCTAAAATAAAGGCCTGTCAGGGTTTTAGAATGTACAGTGTACTGGTTCATAAAAATGAGAATCATTTAAAATCAAGCAATGAAATTCAACTCAGGCCTAACAACAAGTGCAGCAAAATGCTTTCAAAAGTGGTTTTAGATGTTCCATGTCCCAAATGCATGTATCCATTTGATTATATTGACATGTTGTATTAATTCATGTTGGTAGATTTAGTAATTCTCGGAACTATTTTGTTCATTTGTAGCACCTGTAACAATGGCAAACTGGATTGCTCCAGTCACGAAGGTGAGTTGCAAACTCTTCAGTGCGTTCTATTAATTTTAAACCTGATTCAATGCTGGTGGGATGTGGACTAGTTTTCTATACTTCAATCATGTATCTGTTTGGGTTTTAGATTGTGTGGCTCCGATGACATTCTTCAAATGCTCACATCCTGGAGAAAAAGGCACAGAGTGTCAGAGGACATGCGACAAACAAGATCCTAACAATTGCGTGAGTTAGAGCAGTTGAATTATTACTCATGTATATACAGTCAAATCTGAAATCTGAAAAGAGAGAGAGAAAGAGAGAACATGATATGAAATAGTTTGTCATACTATAGACATTTGCTGAGAAAAGTTGTATAACTAAGTTTGTTTTGGCTGTAGGTGAGCACAGGGTGTGTATCAGGGTGTATGTGTCCTGAGGGTCTTTTGGCTGATGGAAATGGTGGATGTGTTATGAAGGAAAAATGTCAATGCACCCATAACGGTGTCACAAGTTCACCTGGGGATCAAGTTCAACAGGACTGTAACACCTGGTGAGCTAATCTAATCTGTTGAAATTCATGGTATCATAATGCTGTATTTGTTTTATACTTCATCTGTATGTAATTATGAATTGTTGTGAATTTCAGCACATGCACAGACGGTATGTGGATTTGTACACAAAAGGCATGTTACGGCACCTGTACCATCTACGGTGAAGGTCATTTCAGGACTTTTGATGGCAACAGATACTCTTTCCATGGAGACTGTGAACACACCATAGCCCATGTATGTTCACTCTTGTATCTGCAAAGGCATTAAAACCTCAAATGAATGTCCTACAACTGTTAAAAAGTGGTTCTGTGTTGACCAATTTCTTGTTATTCATAGTGATTTGTTAACTGGACTGTGTAACCTCTTTAGGATTATTGTGATGGAAACCCCAGTCCCTCTTTCCGCCTTGTCACTGAGAACATTCCCTGCGCAACTGCCACTTCCATTTGCTCCAAGTCCATAAATCTTTTCTTTGGGGTGAGATCATTTTATTGCCTAGTCACATTTGTATGACTAAAAATTGCAATATACAACACATATTATGGCACTGACTATTCCCATCCCACAGAAATATGAGATGATTTTATCCGAGGACGATGGCGTGAAAGTTGTTGAAGGCAACGGCACTGAATACAAATATCAAATCAATTATGGAGGCATATATGTTGTCATAGAGATCGAAGGTCTTCTGAACCTAATCTGGGATGAGAAAACAAGTGTGATGCTCCAGCTCCATCCCAAACTAAAGGTACGCATTCCTTAAAAGTACACCCATACACTTTGCAACACTTTGTACACTTTGTAACCTTTATTCTACTGCTCATCTAAACACCCTCGTCTTCTCTATTGCAGGGCAAGGTGTGTGGACTGTGTGGAAACTTTGATGGCAATGCAAACAATGACTTCATGAAGCACAATGGAGAAGTGGTGACAGATCCAGAGGAATTCGGCAATAGCTGGAAGGTGGATTCAAATTGTCCAGACATGACAGATGTGATGCATCCTTGTGAAGCACATCCACATAGGAATTCCTGGGCTATCAAGCAATGCAGAATCATCACAAGCCCTGTCTTTACAGATTGTCATTCACTTGTAAGTAACAAATATTTAGCAACTAGTGGAGAAAAAACCAACTAGTTTGACATTCTTGTTGACATTTATCTTTCTACTGTAAATGATGAATCTTAGACATGGTCAGTGGTAACATGTTCTTTGTCGGATTTTGCTGTCTCTAGGTGGACTCTGGCCCATACTATGATGCCTGTGTTCGGGACACCTGTGCATGTGATAGCGGGGGTGACTGCGATTGTCTCTGTACTGCAGTGGGAGCTTATGCTGCTGAATGCCGTAAAAGAGGAGCTTGTGTAGCATGGCGAACACCAGACTTTTGCCGTAAGTGCAAAACTTTCTAATATACTGTATGCTTGCCTAAATACCTACTCTGTAGCCATTGATTTAGGGTCAGAAATCTATTTTTTGAACGTATGTAGATAAAT
>CAIGQQ010034560.1:1022915-1060094 GCA_903798035.1 Danio albolineatus | reverse complement strand
AAACTCCATCTACAACTGTTACAGTGACAACTATATCAACAGAATCTTCATCTTCAACTGTTACAGTAACGCCCAAATCAACAGAGACACCATCTACAATTTTTACTGTAACTCCCAAATCAACAGAAACACCATCTATAACTACTGGATCATCAACAACTATGTCAACAGAAATGCCATCTACATCTAGCAAATCCACAACAACATCCACATCAACAAAGCCAATTACTACTACAACACAGTTCACTGTGCAAACAGGGCCAGTTCACACCACTCCAAATCCAGAACACCCATCAACTCAATGTAACTGCACATATTCAAATGCAATATTCTTACCAGGTGAGTAATCTTTCGATGATTACAACTTCAATCCTTGCATATGTGTACGTTAACTTAACCCTACATTACATTCAACTTTCACTTATGTAAAAAAAACTCCCATTTTGTTTAACTCTCTTGCATATTCTTTTTATTCTAATTATAGGGTCATCAATCTATAATGAAACAGATAAAGCAGGTTGGTGCTTTTTCGCCTACTGCAACTCCTCATGCAGTATTATCATACAAACTCAGCCATGTGCAACTACAACACCAACAACAACAACACCAACAACAACACCAACAACGACGACGAAAAAACCAAACAAACCCGATTGCACACAGGTCCAAAGAAAGGTAATTTATTCAGAGTGACTTGCATTAATCTATGAAATGAGAACAGCTGAATACTTGGGCATTTTCAAGCAAGGGCAAAGACACATTTGTTCTGTCAACACCTGATCCCCTAACACTATTACTTAATGATTTCTTTTCTGTTCAATTATTAAATGTAAACATGCAGAAAAGAACTATTTTATAGTAAAATACAAAGAAATGGTATTTATTTCAAAATGGACTATGCAAAAATTGCATAGAGTGTCTATTTGAAACACTAATATATGTTGTAAGAACAAAAAAAACACATACTTGATGACCAAAGTATTAATTAGTAAGAAAAATAATGTTTACGTAAAATTAGTTATAACCTGCTTTTCAAATCCACCTCTCGTTCATCTGATCGTGCCATCCAGCATATGGAGTCCTGGATTGAAAACTGCAAAAACAACACATGCTTAAATGGCAAGGTAACCTCGGTGGCTCTACAGTGTGACAAATCTGACAAGGTCATACCTACATGTACCAATGGAATTAAAGCTAAGAAGGTGTCTTACAACAACGGCTGCTGCTCTAGATATGAATGCGAATGTGAGTTTAGATCATGCTTGTTTGCATTTCATTTATCTTAAATATTACAGTAAATGTTAAAAAACATGCCCTGTTCCTTGGTTTGAAAGGTAAATGCAGTGGTTGGGGTGACCCACATTACCAAACGTTTGATGGGACATACTATGATTTCCAAGGAAATTGCACTTACGTCTTGTTCAAAGAAATCATCCCGAGATACAACATCAGTGCCTATGTTAAAAACTACTTTTGTGATATTAAAAATAATCTTGCCTGCCCAGAGTATGTGATTGTGAACTACAAATCATACAGTATCAAGCTGACAAGCAACACCAAAGAGATTGAGGTAAGTCTGCAAAACACTCTTTAAAACATTTCACGTTCCATTATGACAAAATGACAGTGCTCTAGAGCAGGGGTGTCCAAACTCGGTCCTGGAGAGTTTAGCTCCAACCCTAATCAAACAAACCTGAACCAGCTAATCAAGCTCTTACTAGATATACTGGAAACTTCCTGGCAGGTGTGTTGACGCAAGTTGGAGTTAAACTTTTCAGGACATTGGCCCTCCAGGACCAAGTTTGGACACCCCTGCTCTAGAGAATAATTTTAAAAAAGACCCCGTTTCCCACAGGTCTATGTTAATGATGAGCTGAAACAACTAACCTACGTCAATAACAACTTCTTCATCACCACCTCTGGCATTGGAGTCATTTTGAACATCACTGAAATCAATGTTGACATTACTGTGAATCATCAAGGCTTTGTGATCAATCTCCCATTCGCCTTCTTCAGTGGTAATACAGAGGGGCAGTGTGGTGAGTACAGATCCGAGCTAATGTCTATGGAATATGCGTGAAGTGAAATGCTGTATGTGTGAGTCTCATTTCATATTTACTACTGCGTGGAGTTTATTTATAAACTAAATTTCGAGAGGATTACGTGCTTATGATTGAACATAGCTGGTACCTCATCAGCTCAGCATAATGCACCAATCAGACTAATCATGACTTGCTATAAATTACCAAAGCTTTCCACTCCAGTCATCTTCGTCTTGAAGAATCCCCTTTTCCACCCCAACTCCTCCCCTTCTCCGATAGGGCGGCACGGTGGCTCAGTGGTTAGCACTGTGGCCACACAGCAAGAACGCCACTGGTTCAGCCTCTCCCCGAGCCAGTCGGCGTTTCTGTGTTTGGAGTTTGCATGTTCTCCCCGTGTTCGCGTGGGTTTTTCCCCGGGTCCTCCGGTTTCCTCCCAAAAATATACAAGTAAATAGACTACTTTAAACGGCCACTTAAGGCAATTCTAGTCAGATACATCTCAGAACATTCACAAGTGGGGGGAGTTCTCGAGACTCACCTGAGCTCAAACTCTCCTCTCACCCTTTAAACGGGAGGGAGCCCCGGGCTCAAGGATATTCTGAGCTCAGGGCTCTCTCCCAGGACAGCATGCCAAATACGCTTTATTATCAATCATCGGCTAAGTGTGAACTCTTGAAAACAAATTAATATGATTTTGTATACTTGAATTTCAATAATACATTTATTTTGCAATGTACTGTCACTTCTCTACAGCCAGTTTAAGTCAAATCAAATGTCTGTTTTTCAGGTGTTTGCGACAACAACCGCACAAATGACTGCAGACGTCCTGATGGACAAATCGACAAATCGTGTGAGAACATGGCACAGCTTTGGATGGTTCCCCCAGGATGCCAACCTCCTAAACCTATACCTAAGCCTACATCTCCTCCAGTTATCTGCAACCCCAGTATTTGTGAACTCATCAAGGGCGAGTAAGGAAATGCCACACTTTCACGATACTGGAATATTATGCAATATTATTGCTGAGTACTGCGATGACAATATATCTCGCAATAATACACTTCCCTAGAGAAATGTTATTTTTATTAGCAGTTTGTATATATACGGTGGCTCAGTGGTTAGCACTGTCGCCTCACAGCAAGGTTGCTGATTTGAGTCCTGGCTGGGCCAGTTGGCATTTTTGTTTGGGGTTGGCATGTTCTCCCGTGTTGGCGTGGGTTTTTTCCAGGTGCTCCGGTTTCCCCCACAGTCCAAAAGATATGCGCTATAGGTGAATTGAATAAACTAAATTGGCCGTAGTGTATGTATGTGTGTGAATTAGTGTGTAAGGATCCTACCCAGTACTGGGTTGCAGCTGGATGGGTATCCACTGTGTAAAACACATGCTGTTTAAGTTGGCGGTTCATTCTGCTGTGGTGACCCCTGATTAACAAAGGGGCTAAGCTGAAGGAAAATGAATAAATAAATAAATCATACTAAAATAAGCAGGTAATAGATATTTTTCTGATATAATAAAAAAAAACTCTTGAAATTAAAAAAAAAAACTTGACAGAAATTCACATTTAAAGCTTAAAAGTGTTTCCACTTAAAAAATAAAAGTGCTAATTTTTAGAATTTACTGACTCTCACGCTGTTTCAAACCTGTATGACTAAATAATAGAGAAAAAAGGGAAGTCTTACTATTTTGGAACATCACAATGAGTAAAAGATTTTTTTTCTATTTGTTTCTTCACAGCATGTTTAAGGATTGCCATGATCATATTCCTTACCAAACTTATTATGAGTCATGCAAATTTGATGTGTGCCGCATGGGAAATCGCTCTATTGGTTGTACCAGTCTTGAGGCGTATGCTGCATTATGTGGAAAAGAGGGCATCTGTGTGGACTGGAGAACCTCAGATGAGCTCAAACAAACATGTGGTAAGTGGAATTAATACATTCTAAACAAAAATGCTGGGTTGTTGTAAACCAACATTAGGTCCAATCTCCTGCTCTAGCACTGAATTTTCTGAGCACAATCAAGTTACTTTGTATAACTAGCACTTCTTTTGTGTATTGGCTCTTCTTGTTGAATCACTGAATGCCTCCTCAATTGTAAGTCACTTTGGACAAAAACATGGACAAACCCAACAGTTGGGTTAAAAAGTGTGATTTTAACCCAACATTAGGTTTGTCCATATTTGACCAAACGTTGGGTAACAGCAATACAGATTTTTTTAGAGTGTATCCTTAACCTTTTAAGATTGAGCTTTACATCTTGGAATTTTCAAAGATATGTAATCGTCATTGGTTTCTCTAACAGCACTTAGTTGCCCCAGTCACAAAGTCTACAATGCATGTGGACCTAAAGTGGAAAAAACCTGCAGTACCAGGTAATCTTGCTCTACAGTAGTCAACAACACAACAGTCCTTAATAAATATAATAATTCACTGCGCTTCTCACGACTAGGTACAATGACTTATTTGTGGAGAAAGACTGTCAAGGCGAAAGCTGTCATCAAACATATATGGAAGGTTGTTTCTGTCCTGATAACACCTATCTAGTTAGTTCAACAACAGATTACTGTACGGCTTACTGCGGTAAGACATGCAGCTGTATTTACTTTCATATTATATTAGAATGATGCGCAGAATGATGTGGCTGATTTTATTTTCATTCTTTCCTTGCAGACTGCATCGGCCCTGATGGATTACCTCGAGAGGTACTTCTGGAATAGACAGAACAAGATAAATAATTTGTCAATAGGATCAATATCTTTCATTTCTACTTCACAATCCTCACATTCTGCTGGCTTTCCTCCCGCAGCCTGGAGACACATGGACCATGGACTGTCACAAATACACCTGCTCCAATGAGACCTTTGGTATCATCAAAGAATTTGTTGGGTGTCCTACTATAGTGCCCTGTGGACCAGAGCAAAAACTAATCCTTGACAACTGCTGTCCAGCCTGCGGTGAGAATTATTACCAGCAAGAAACATTTCTTAAAAATGATTCACTACAAATACATCCTACGATAACACACACCCTCTGCAAAGTCTATTGACACATTTGAACTGTCAATGCATAAATGCATCAGAGAAGAGCTTTGAGAAAGTAACTTTAAAAATGATTAAAAATGGCACGTTTGACATTTAATTTTTTTTTTCCACTTATCTAGTGTGTGATCTCGAGCTCTGTCTTCACAAGAAGTGTGATGTGGGATTTGAGTTAGCTGAACATGCAAATGAAGGCAGCTGCTGTCCACCCTGTGGTAAGTCTAAAACTGAAATATTAAACATTATGCATATTTTTGCTGTCATGGATATGCTTCTGTCCATTTTGTGATGAATTCCTGATAGGTAGTGCTCTTTTTAGTTCATGTTGTAATATTCAGTCATAGTAATCAATAGGAAAATAAAATTGGAAATGATTTTCTTTTCGATCTTAGAAACATGGCAAGAATGGCAAAAAGGCAATAGTGTATTTATATTTATTAAGGCTGACTAGGCAAGGCAAGTTTATTTATAGACAATGGTAATTCAATGTGCTTTACAAAAACAACAGGATTAAACGAATCATAAATTAATCACATAATTAGCATAGGAAATAAACAACAATGAATTAAAATGATGAAAAAACATATTTTGGTTTCTTTGTTTTGAGAATTTTTTTGTTTTTTTTGAAAATAAATAACTATGTACTTTAAAAGCTGCCATACAAAGAACTCCTGACAATGTACTTCAAGTCGGAAATGATTAAAAAAAAAATAATAATAACAAAAGAAGTTAAATTTCATATATATTTTTTAAATTACTAACGTAATACTTTTTTTCCCCTAATGTGCAGTGCCCAAAGACGTCTGTGTGTACAATAACACTGAGTACCAGGTGAGCCTCATTTGTTCATTCATTCATTTTCCTTCGGCTTAGTTCCTTTATTTATCAGGGGTCACCACAGTGGAATGAACCGCCAACTTATCCAGCATATGTTTGACACAGCGGATGCCGTTCCAGCTCTGGGAAACACTCATTCACACACACTAAGGCCAATTTAGCTTATCCAATTCACCTATACAGTAGCCCATGTCTTTTGACCTTTGGAGCACCCGGAAAAAAACAATGCGAACATGGGGAGAACATGCAAACTCTAAAAAGAAATGCCAACTGGCCTAGCCTGGGCTCAAACCAGCGACCTTTTTGCAGTGAGGCGACAATGCTAACCACTGAGTCATCGCGTCACCCTACGCCCTAGATTCATTCATTCATTCATTTTCTTGTCGGCTTAGTCCCTTTATTAATCCGGGGTCGCCACGGCGGAATGAACAGCCAACTTATCCAGCATTTGTTTTACGCAGCGGATGCCCTTCCAGCCGCAACCCATCTCTGGGAAACATCCACACATTCTCATTCACACACATAGACTACGGTCAATTTAGCTTACCCAATTCATCTATACCGCATGTCTTTGGACTGTGGGGGAAAGTGGAGTACCCGGAGGAAACCCACGCCAACACAGGGAGAACATGCAAACTCCACACAGAAATGCCAACTGACCTAGTCTAGGCTCGAACCAGTAACCTTCTTGCTGTGAGGGGACAGTACCACCTACTGCGCCACCGTGTCGCCAATTCATTTGTTCAAAATAATATTGAAACACAATAGGAAATGCACTAGAATTTTATAACTATTCCACACTTTATTAACCAGTAATCCCTGTTGTTCTTTTCAGCCTGGATCCACAATCCACCCAGACCCTTGTGTCGAATGTAACTGTGACATGGAGAAAGACCCAGTGACTCAACTACACACCGTCTCCTGTGTTTCTAAAATCTGTGAACCTTGCGCTGAGGTAACATTTGCATCTTTTTGATCATCGATTGGAAAAGAACATTAATATGTAAACTGTTAACATGTTTTTCTCCCTACTTCAAGGGCTTTGAGCTTGTGGAACAAAAAGGAGAGTGTTGTGGGACATGCAAGCCAAATGCCTGCCTTTATGTGTCAGAGAACATCACACATATTCTCAGTGTACGTATCCTTGCATTTTCCTTTACTATTTCAGACAAATAATCTGCTCTTCCATCCTCACGCAGCCTGTCTTTTTTTTATAGGAGGGAGAGAGTTACAATTATAAATGTGAAAGTGTGACCTGCCTGCAAGTCAATGGGACGTACATAATAGAGAAGACCCTACCAACATGTCCTGAAATCAATCCAGATCAATGTGTGCCTGTAAGTTCCCAAAATGAAGCATGTTGGGTTGTTTCGGCAAGCGTTAATGAACACACTGTCATAATGTCTTTACCCTCATGTCATTTCAAACCCATAAGAAATATTTTTGCTCAAAAGATTTCTGTCCTTTCACTAAATGTCTGTTTACTGAGGTTAAAAAATAAATCTGTACAGTTATGTGGTTTAATACAAGCATTCCGAGGCACATGACAGCTTTATGCTGGTATTTTGCATAATTTTGAGTTTTATTCACATATAAATATTGATCAGCAAACATACAGATGGTTACAATTCAACGTGTTCCTACTGCTGCCGCAAATACCGCCGCACTTCATCTGCAAAATGCACCTGCAGCTTTTAACCACTGGGTGGCGCTTTAACCATTGACTTCATCAGCTAAGACGGGTGGGGAACCTTTTTTCTATTAAGGACCATTTACATTTTGTAACATCATTTAGGGGCCACAGTACATTATTTAACACACTGTATATGTCACTAACCTCTCTAATGCCATGGTTGGAACTACATCTCTTTGGCAAGGTCACTTAACTTTTCAAACGGTAATGCAAATTTGTTCATTGCCAAAACCACTTGCTCAAACAAATCCTCACCTTTGGTAGCGCCATGCATAGCTTGCAAAGACAGCAATTCCTCAGTCGTTTCAAACTCAGCAGTAATTTCACACACAAAGACGGCTAGTTGGGCAGTATTCGTTATGTCCATTGTTTCATCGCAGGCCAGAGAGAAAAACTGGATTTATTTTTCCAGTCCAGTGTCATTAAGTGTTGTTTCAATGTTTTGTGCTATATCAGTTATCCGTTCTGCGACAGTTCTTCAAGATAAACTTCCACTCAGAAAACGTTTTATTTTATCTGGCGCGATAGGTCCGTAGCGGCAACCATACACTCTTTCACGAACTCTCCTTCTGAATGTGAGTTTTTTAGCTATTAGCCCACTTACTGCAAAACTTTTGTCAGAATACGGTTTTGTGAAAGCTGCTCGTTGGGCACCCAAACTCCGCCAGAGTGTTTTACTTTATCCAAGCGCATTCGAGTTGTTATGATGCTTGAGATTGGCTTTTTTCACAGACTATGCACATTGGCTTCCCTTTGACTTCAACGAAGAAAAAAAAACGTTTGTCAATTTTTCTTGCTAAAAACGCGGCATTCTGCATCTTGTTTTCTTGCCTGTTACTAGATTATCAATGATGAGAACTTCAAAGACGCAAACGTTACATGCATATGCACGTTCACAGTGACCGTTACTCTGACGTAGGGACATACAGATTTTAGATTATTATATAATATCTATAATATTATATTTCAGTTTTTTTCATATATTTTAAATATTTATTTATTTATTTATTTATTTATTTATTTATTGTCACTTTCTGTCATAGACATTAAATTTTTTTCTTTCCTGATGGGAGATTATGAATTGACTGATGGACTGGATCAAATTGTCTCGCGGACTGCATACAGACATTACCCACCCCTGAGCTAAAATATCAACGCAATTTTTATCGTGGCCAGCTTTGCCTTTTCATAATACTATAGGAGGGTTTTAATGCACAAATAAGCCAAGATAAACAGTCTAGTTTATTGATTCATCTTTAACGAAACCATATTTGGTTTTTTTGCACATTATGAGAATTTAATTAAATATTTTCGTAGACTGTTCGAACTATAAATGTATCATAAAGTCACTACTGTATGTGATGTCTTGATTCAGGAAAACAAATCTTATTGGTTCACACCAAACGTGCCATGTGACCAGCAAGAATGAACCTCATTGGTTACTGCACATTAAGCAAGCATGATTGAGCAAACTAGCTTTAAACAGTGACCAGTTTTAAAAAGTTTAAATATTTTCAAATTTGTCTCTTCACAAGATGAAACCTCTTCATTTAAATGAATTTATTGTTTAGTCATCATGAACATCCTATATGATAAACAAAAGTCACTAAAAGGAAACATTTTGACATTTTTGAAGTCTGGAACTACAGATTTTTAGATGTACGACACACTAACATTTAAACCATGCTCTGTTTGACTTGACAGGGAACAATCGGACTCGACGCTGATGGATGTTGCAACACCTGTAAGACATTATTTCCTTGCATTTTTGCAGAACTAGTTTGTGTACGATTACACTGAATTATAAATGCTGGATTTTTTAAAGGGGTGGTGCACTACGATATCATATTTTAAACTTTAGTTGATGTGTAATGTAGCTGTGTGAACATAAACAGCGTCTCTGAATGTAAGACGCTCAAATTTCAATGCAAAGAGAGACATTGGCTTTTACAGAGTTAGCTTAGCAAAGCCTACAGCGAACGATGTTTGGGGACTACAAAAAAATACATCCGGGGCGCTGCCATTTTGTTAGCCGATCAATCAGAGCCTCTTGAGGGCGGGCTTTCGGAGGAACTAGCAAATATGACAGTGGTTTTCATGTTAGCTGAGAAGCTGTTTATAATCAAAGTAAGATATATGAACTAATAACCTGATTTTCTACAAGTGAAGCATGAGCACACATTGCTTTGCAACACAATAAAGCCTTAAAAATACACTCTGGACCACCCATTAAAGGGATAGTCCAAAAGAAAGAAACTCATGAAGGTGTGTAATCACTAGAGGGTGAGCAGATAGTACTTTTCATTTTGGGTTGAACTATCCCTTTAATCAAAGTATAGTAATAAAATTTTGGAAAACATTAAGAAACTTTATATAAAAATATATCATTTAAAACATTTTATGGATTCACTAGGCATATATTTGAGTAAAATGTTCAGATTTGTTTTATTTTATAAGGATCTGATTACATTTCGTGGCTAGCACGTTCGCCTCACAGCAAGAAGGTCGCTGGTTCGAGCTTCGGCTGGGTCAGTTGGCATTTCTGTGTGGAGTTTGCATGTTCTCCCCGTGGTTGCGTGGGTTTCCTCCGGGTGCTCCGGTTTCCCCCACAGTCCAAAAAACATGCGGTACAGGTGAATTGGGTAAGCTAAATTGTCCGTAGTGTATGTGTGTGAATGTGTATGTATGGATGTGTTTCCCAGAGATGGGTTGTGGCTGGAAGGGCATCCGCTGCGTGAAACAAATGCTGGATAAGTTGGCGGTTGATTCCGCTGTGGCGACCCTGGATTAATAAAGGGACTAAGCTGACAAGAAAATGAATGAATGAATGAATGAATGATTACATTTCATTCAAAAATGTTTTTCAAATGTAAATAAAATGTTGCCATTTAGAGCTTTTTTTCTTAACTTATTTCACACATCTTTGTTATCATTGGTATTGTGTTATCTATAAATGTATATAGACAAACATTAATACGATATATGGCAACTTTTTATTATTTAGACCAATTGTCATTTTATGCTCTAAATTACAACATCTTTCTCTTTACATTTAAAAGAAAAGTCAGAATTTCACTCAAACATTTCCAGAGAAACTGCGAATTTCCTCAGATTTTTCCCGTTGCTGAATTATATGATTAAAAATATAGCAGGATTACAAGAACAAGAACATACGCTTTTCACAAATGTGTTTTAATTGTTACTAATATGTATTTGACGTTATCTCTTCTACTATCTCAGGTGAACTCAAGAACTGTGTTCGTGTGAAGAACATGACAGATGTCACAGTCAATGACTGCAAGTCCATCAGCCCCATTGAAGTAACGTCCTGCAGTGGAAACTGCGACACTGAATCAATGTGAGAACACGTGCACATTTAAATGATCACATTAGCTATGCGTGCATTCAAATTTGCTAATTCTAGAGCACAAAATTGTAACTGCCGTGGAAGCAGCAGTAAGTGAATGCAAAATGTGCATTATTATTGTACGAATAATAAACATGTAAGTTGCTTTAACCAGGGAAACCGCTGTAGCTTTGTTTGTTAGGTTTTTGTAGTATTCTCATGACATGCAGCCAACTATTTTATTTAATTTTTATAAAATATTATTTTAGCTGCATCTGAAATCACATAATCTCACATACTCTCTTAAGTAGGAAAACAAGCAATGGCTACCAAATATGTGTGTTTTGTACTGGCTATTGTGCTTTCATTAAAGCCCAGGTGTGAACCCACAAAAAAAATCTGAGATAGGGCAATTAATGCAAAGCACATACTCTATATGACATACAAGTTCATGTTTGGATGAAAAATACCCATTTGCATATATATATATATATTGTCAACCACTGAATTTTCAAATGAGTTGTAATATATTAGCTATATGCAGTCATAGACAGCTTGAAACACTCCACAGTGTGTTTCGATTAACGCAAATTTATTAGGATCAGCTTTTAATACTAATCTAACCAATATTTTTCTTGTAAATCTGCACAGGTATTCAATGGGCGCCAACATCATGATGCACAGCTGTTCTTGCTGTAAGGAGATGAAAACCAGCGTTAAAAAAGTCACGCTGAAGTGTGCGGACGGCAGAGAAATCCCTCATGACTACATCTACATAGAGAGCTGCAGATGCACTCCTATTACATGCGAAAACCAGAAAACCAGCGGATAAAAGATCCCTTTCAGATCTGTTTAATGGTTACAATGGAGATATTACAGTAAAAATATATATGTATCTTTTAGTGAATGACTGTAACATTCAGCTCTTTGTTCTCCAACTTCTGTCTCTGAGGGGTTTTTCAGCACATTTTGAATTGTTTTGTTTGTTCTTTAGTGACGCAAAACAGAACTCTTATACATTTTCTTCTTGTGTATGGATGAATGATGACTCTAATAAAGCAAATTAAATAGCAACAAAACCTGAATCCTGGATGTTTTTTCTCCAATAAATAATGAATAAAAGGAAAATCACAAAGTTTATCATGAAACTAAATAGCATTACTTTTATTATTTTATTTTTCGTTTATTTTATTTATTATTTATTTTTCGTTTAAATGGTTTAAATTCATTGATTGAATTGACAACATTTTGAAAGATTTTATTCAATAGCCAGGGTTCATACGGTCATGAAAACCTGGAAATTTTGTCATGGCATTTTTCAGGCCTGGAAAAGCTTTGGAAAAGTCATGTAAATTAGTTACAAGTATCTGTATACTTAAATATAGGTTATTTGTCTACTTCTTGTTGTCCATGGCCAAACGCATGCTCTCACATTATTAGTGCTGTGTGAATGTTATTTAAATACATTTTACATAGATATAAAGATAAATTTAAACTAATGAGATTGTTGCTTTGTTGTTGTTTTATGATGTGCTGTAATAACTTTGAAGATGCATACGTTTTCTTATTATTTCCCACAAATTCGTAGATATTACATGAAACATTAGGTCATGAAAATCGACTTGAAAGTCCTGGAAAGCCCATGGAAAAGTCATTGAATTTTAGTAGTAAAAATGTGTATGAACCCTGAATAACATAAGTTCATTTGTTAACAAAAATAGCATTTCAAGCCAATGAAATGCTTGCTCGATGCATTAAATAGCATTTAATGATGGTTTTTGTATAATTTAAATGCTTATTATTGCAAAAACATTCTCAATTGTATAAACATTCATTGATTGCAATTTTTTAAATAAATGTACATTATTGTTATTTGACAGAACTGAGCTCAAGTACTAACTATGAAGTTGATGGACTTAAAGAGCCCCTATTTTTGCATATAAAAGGTGATATTTTAGTTTTAGGGGTCTCAAACAACAGGCTTATATGCATGCAAGATCAAAAACACTTTTATTGTCTTATAATATGCATTTATTTTTACCTAATTATCCCAACGACTCCTATATGATTTGTTCATTGATTCATTTGTTCCCAAAATCCTCATTGCGATGCTTATCTGTGCTGATTGGTCTGATGACCTAGTCTGTTGTGATTGGTTGACTGGGTTCAGCGAGAGAACCAAGGCTATGAAGTTGCAGAGTATGTGAGGGCCCAATGCAGGAATGCACTAAAGCAATGCAGTTAAACACCAGCATATTCCTCTACTCTTAACCCTAACCCCAAGTAATAACAACGACACACATTCAGTATTAATCCATAAAGTGGCAAAAGTTGAACTATTCTGAAAATTGATCGCGCTGTGTGTGTGAGAAAAAGCTGATTGTGGCCATAGCAATGACAAACAGCAGAAACGAGTTCAGAAACGCATTTAAATCAGCAATAGAAGAAGTACGCGTCATGTTTTTAACGTGGTTTTGGATGCGATAAATGAATAGCCCCATGAAGATTGAACCTGAGAGATACTGTACAAGCACTGATATATAGATAAGTGATTACCACCCGTGTGGAGCGATTGCAAGTTACAACACACAATTAAACACATATTTTGCACACTATGCAAAACAAGGCAACAATTTTAATGACACTTACATGTTATTATCCGATAGAAGAAGAAATTGGTCCATTTGAACTGTAACAGTTACTGACAAAGGCCCTGTCAAAGTCTGACAGTTCCATACATAACACTGCTGCTCCTTCCTTTTAATGGTCAACGAATCCCACGTTGCAGCGTAGGTTATTGTATTAACATTCAGAAAAATTACAGGAACAACCAAAGCACTAGGTTGGCTATACTGTGGTATTGTGAAAATTAACTTTATCCCTTTGTTCCCCATGCACAGCCGAATCTTTATCTGTCAGTAATCATCATCTTCGTGTCATGATCAGTCCCGTAATCCCCCACGCCCTGCTAGTGCTGAAAGGAAAGCGAATTCACATTTTACCGGATCTGGCACTACATATTTGGTGATGTACCGTATCGATGTTTAAGCAAAAGATCCAAACCCCACACGATTCATTTATTCGACTCTGAGTCGACTATTTTCCTAAAGAATCAATAGTTTTAAACACGCTGCACTTTCAGATTTAAACCTCAGCTGGATTTTTTCATTCACTTACACACTGCGTGGAAGCTCATTTTCAAAAACCCACAATAGGGGGTCTTTAAGGAACAGTTAAAATATAAACAAATTATTATTGGTTAATTCTAATCATATTCCAAGAGGCCTCATCATACATTTTTGCTTGATTTTTGCAGAATATGTTGGCAATTTGGGAAAATACACTCCAAAGAATATTTTTACTGCATGTTTTTTGCTGTAAAATTTGCTACATCAACACAATGACAATTTTTTTTTATTTTTTATGATTAATCTACTTAAATGTGTAAAAACAATTAGGTTACCTTAATCGGTTGGTGTTGAGACAACATGAAGGAATTGTGTGGAGCCCAGCATATATTTATTTATTATTATTATTTTAATTTTTTTTTACATGTCATGTATTTGGCATCAAGGTACATTACATGCATTTGAAGGAAAAGAATCCAGTGTAAATTTGTAATTGTAGCTTTCAGATGAATGAAATTGTCTTATAATCCATTTTGTGTTTTTATTTTGGTGGTCAAATGGGCATCAATGTGTGGATGTCAAACAGACATCACGTTTTTTATATATATTTAATTTTTTCCTTTTTCAAAACAGTTCAGAACAAAACAAACAAAACCAACAATAAAAAATACATACAAAAAAAACAATACAAGTGTCAAGGGTCACCGAATATAATCTTATTTACATTCGTACTTATCGTTGATGCAATGTTGCTATATAAATTATGTTAAGGGTTACGTATAAAAGATCAACAGGGCTCAAATATATCTATAAAAATATATGTAAAACAGAAGCACCACAATACGATTAAAACAATACATCTCTTCTCAACCATTTACCCCAGTATGCAGAAATTTTATAGGCTTGATGTCTCAAGGAAAATGTCAGTACTTCCATATCATACTGTTCATTCATTCATTCATTTTCTTTTCGGCTTAGTCCCTTTATTAATCCGGGGTCGCCACAGCGGATTGAACCGCCAACTTATCCAGCATTTGTTTTACGCAGCGGATGCCCTTCCAGCTGCAACCCATCTCTGGGAAACACATTCATACATTCTCATTCACACACATACACTACGGACAATTTAGCTTACCCAATTCACCTGTACCGCATGTCTTTGGACTGTGGGGGAAACCGAAGCACCCGGAGGAAACCCACGCAACCACGGGGAGAACATGCAAACTCCACACAGAAATGCCAACTGGCCTAGCCGGGGATCGAACCAGCTACCTTCTTGCTGTGAGGCGAACGTGCTACTCACTACGCCACCGTGGCGCCCCATATCATACTGTACACCTCTTTAACAATATCATACCATTTGCTTACAGATGGAGGATCTTCCTTGAGTTATTTCTTTGTAATTGCCTTTTTGCTAGTTATTAGTAATGTATTGAGAAGATATACATCATTTTTTGGTATTTCTGCAGAGTAAATTCCCAGGTACATAGTTTTAAAATTACATTCCAGATTCAATCCCAATATTGCATTTATCTCTTTATTTAAAGAGCTCATATGTTGGGTTGAAAACGGTTAAATTTCACTTTTTGAAGTCCCAAACAACAGATGTGTATGCAAGGTTAAAAAACACTTTCGATGTCTTATAATATCTATTTATTTTTACCTCATTTTCCCACCGACTCCCATATGAATCGTCTGAGCGAGTCTTTTTCCCCAAGCACCTCCTTTCCGTTACGCTACCACGTCACGTCACCACGTCACGTCCGTGTCAGCAGCCCAATGCCAGAATTAACACTTCATGGACTATTGTAAGCCAACAAATAGTTACATTCGGCAGTAAGCTAAATGGCTACCGCTACATGCTGCACAGAGCAAACACAATACAGACAACTGCATCCATATTTGATCCATCCTTTAACAACAACTGTGCAACAAATCCCGCGTTGTAAGCTGGTGTAGCTCTCTTCAGAGAAATGACGCGAACACAGCACCATGTTGGGGATATAATTCTCAGGTATTTTACAAAAAAAAAAAACCCTCAACCACTCCAGGTAGGGAAAAGAGGTTTCCAGGTAGGGAAAATAACACAGCTTTTCCCCTCGCACTTCAGAGCATAGCGTCTACGGGATCAATAACTCATGACCGAAACATTGATCCTACACAAATAGCACCTCTTTTCAACCGTCGCAATGTATACAATCACCTACAACCTTATTTTCCTAAAAATTAGCTTTGCCTACGCGCTGGACGCATTATATTAAACTGTATGCGCAGGCGGCAGAGACCGATCCTTAGGGACCGTCTACAAAGAGCAAAACGCGAAAACCAATACTACAAAAGCTCCCATACTTCTCTCTAAATCTTTATACTGCCATCAAACTCAGACCACACGTCACTGCTGTCCCGCTGGTTATACTACAACACTTACTGCGATACAGGGCTTGTTTTTTATTTTTTATTTTACTTGATACAGTGCTTGTTCAATTTTCCCGGGGTCTGCGCGCGCAACTAGTGGGCGGGGCTTATGTTTCGTGTTCACGTCATGCCGAAACGGCTAAAGACTCGTTCTAATAACGATTCATTTAAACAACGATGAGTCGACTCTTTTATATATGAATCAATCGTTTTAAACACTTTGCACTTTCAGATTTAAGCCTCAGCTGGACATTTCACTTTACTTAGAGCTGTGTTACACACTGCATAGAAGGTCATTTTCAAAAATCCATAATATAGGCTCTTTAAATCTTGCCAATAGGTATGTATAATATTGCAATCCTAAAATATGTGGAAATGATCAGCCAATACATTTCCACATTTTCTCCAGCATTCAGACATCACGTTTTTGACATCAAACCGATTTGCATTTTTGACGTGTATTTTGACCTCAACAATGTCAATTTGCTTTTTTGACATCAAGTCGCCCACTGGGAGTTCCTGGAAATCTACTTTCTGCAAATTTCTGTTACAACCCTGATCAAACACACTTAAAAACAAATAACAGACTAAGATATTCAGAAACATGACACGTAAAGACAACTGTGTTGCAGTAGAGCTGGAACCGAACAAGATTACCACAATAGCCATTCAACTTGTAAAGCTCTAAATTCATAATTATGATTAAAAAACTCTGAAAAATAAAATTAAACCAAGGGTGGGATGGTGGCTCAGTGTTTAGCACTGTCTACTCACAGCAAGAAAGTCTCTAATTCGAGTCCTGGCTGGGCCAGTTGGCATTTCTGTATGAAGTTTGCATGTTCTCCCAGTGTTCGTGTGGGTTTCCTCCAGGTGTTCCGGTGTCCCCTACAGTCCAAAGACATGAGGTATAGTTCAATTCAATTGAATTCATCTTTATTTCTGTAGCGCTTTTAAAATGTAGATTGTGTCAAAGCAGCTTAACAAAGAAGATTATAGTCAATTAAAACTGTTAGTCCAGTTGTCAGTTGGAGTTCAGTTCAGTGTGGTTTAGTTTTCACTGCTGAAAGTCCAAACGCTGAAGAGCAAATCCATCAATGCGCAGCTCCACAAGTCCTGAACCATGCAAGCCAGTGGTGACAGTGGGGAGGAACAAACTGGCAAAAGTGAAGGAAAAAACCTTCGAGAGAAACCAGGCTCAGTTGGGCACGACCGTTTCTCCTCTGGCCAAACTTCTAGTGCAGAGCTGCAGTCTGAGCACTGGAAGCTGAAGAATGCTAGACGTCCATAGTGAAGAAGCTGCAGGTGGGCGAGGTCACCGTCTGGTGTACAAGCTGGTCCTTCAGGATCAATGCAAAGACTCATCTGTCTCTGGGGTCTTACAAGAATCCGTCTCATGCTTTCCTCCACGACCACCACAGCAGCTGCTCAGGATACGGCCTGGTCAAGGATTATGGAAACCTCGGGAATAATAAAAACAGACTAACATAAGCGCAGATGCCATTTTAAACTATAATGTCTTCTGGGAAGTGTTCCCAAATATAGGTTATAGGTGAATTGGGTAAAAATTGGCTGTAGTGTATGAGTATGAATGAGAGTGTATGGGTGTTTCCCTGTACTGAAAGGGCATCCGCATCTGAAGGTGTGTAAAACATATTCTGGAATAGTTGGTGGTTCATTTCGATGTGGCTACCTCTGAAATAGAGACTAAGCCGAAGGAAAATGAGGGAATGAAATCTTAAACTTCATTCGTTCATATTCTTGTTGGCTTAGTCCCTTTATTAATCTGGGGTCGCCACAGCGGAATGAACCGCCAACTTATCCAGAATGTGTTTTACGCAGCGGATGCCCTTCCAGCTGCAACCCATCTCTGGGAAACATCCAGACACACTCATTCACAATCATACACTACGGACAATTTAGCCATATAATTCACCTATACCACATGTCTTTGGACTTGTGGGGGAAACCAGAGCACCCGAAGGAAACCCACGCAACCACAGGGAGAGCATGCAAACTCCACACAGAAATGCCAACTCGAACCAGTGACCTTCTTGCTGTGAGGCGAATGTGCTACCCACTACACCACCTTGGCGCCACAAAATCTTAAACCATTGAATACAAAATGAAATAACCCCTTTAATTTAAAGTCTCCATTGTAAAAGGCCTTAATGAACTAAATCAAAATAGTCCTGAGCATATATTTGCACACCAATTAATCACTTTATGTTAAGCACACATCAAATTCACATCACATATTCAGATGTGTAACAGATACACACCCATTTAAGTGTCTGCTGTACAAAGAAGCCTTTAATATTTTAATAGTAAAAGTTCATCAAGCTCATCTTTCAATGCAAGCAGAAGAGTGACAAAGTAAACAGTGATAAAAGACCATGTTTACACAATCAAACGTTTCCCATATATTTGCTGCTGCGTCCAGAAAGATCTACAGCCATCGAAGATTTATGCATGTCAGACAGGCTGAGGTGAAGCTCTGAACACACAACTGCGCTCAAACTCTATTGAAACAGCAGCTCTTCCTATATGCCTTTGCATCTTGGTATAGTGTTGATTTAAGACATAGGCATTGTTGGACTGTCATTCCATTAAAACGATACAATTTTATTATTAATGACATTTCGGTGGATTAATTAATCAAACATGGTGGTGCTTCAAGCTTGACTAGAGCTGCGTCCCAAATGACACACTATACACTATGCACTTATGTACTATGTACTTATGCACTTACACACTCAACAGCATAGTATATGTATGTAGTGTTGTCCCAAATGGAGCACTAATGGCTTTTTTACTAAAGGAAAGTTCAAACCGTTTCCCTGATGACGCTTGACGGTTGCCAAATTAGAGAAATAAATGACCAAAATTCCAAATAATACCTGCCATGAGTATAACCGCATTCACCATCGGGAGGCGCTATAATCACTCTCACAGGAGAAATTTGCTTTCACAGTTCAAAATAAATAAAGTTATCCAACATGTGCGCACGATAGCTCCGCCTCTTCCGTCACGTGCACGAAGCTGCGGTCGTTGAGTGTGTGAAGTGTCCATCATTACACACTTCATATTACCGGTGGAATGAGTGCATCATCCGGGTAATTCAAGTGCACTTATTATTGTTAGAGTTTTCAGTGTGAACGCACTTATTACACTATTTACACTTCAAAATGGCGTAGAAAAGTGCACAAGTATGCGATTTGGGACGCAGCTTAGGTTAACATCCTTGGTGGCCATTTTTAATTATGGTCAAATTATGGGTCGCCACAGCGGAATTAACCGCCAACTTATCCAGCATATGTTTTACATAGTGGATGTCCTTCCAGCTGCAACCCAGTACTGGGAAACATCCATACACACTCATTCACACTCATACACTACGGCCAATTTAGTTTATTCAATTGACCTATTGAGCATGTGTTTGGACTGTGGGGGAAACCAGAGCAACCGGAGGAAACCCACACATACATGGGGAGAACATGCAAACTGTGAGGCGACAGTGCCCGACATTTTTGTAGTAACTATTTTAGCAATAGCTATTTTAATAACACACGAACTAGCGGAAATATAATACATTAAATAAATATTTAGTAAATATTTTCATTCATTTTCTTTTTGGCTCAGTCCCTTTATTAATCAGGGGTCACCACAGCGTAATGAACCAGCAACAGTACAGCATATGTTTTACGCAGCGGATACCTTTATATGCTACCCATCACTGGGAAACACCCATAAACTCTTTTTCACACACTTACCCAATTCACCTATACCACGAGCACCCGGAGGAAACCCACGCGAACACGGGGAGAACATGCAAACTTACCCAGCTAAGACTCGAACCAGCGACTTTCTTGCTGTAAGGTGGCAGGGCTACCCACTGCACCACCGCGCCGCCAGTAAATATTTTCTTCAAGTCAATTTTATTTACTTATATAACTTATAGAACTGGGCGCCACGGTGGCCGAGTGGTTAGCACGTTCGCCTCACAGCAAGAAGGTCGCTGGTTCGATCCCCGGCTGGGCCAGTTGGCATTTCTGTGTGGAGTTTGCATGTTCTCCCCGTGGTTGCGTGGGTTTCCTCCGGGTGCTCCGGTTTCCCCCACAGTCCAAAGACATGCGGTACAGGTGAATTGGGTAAGCTAAATTGTCCATAGTGTATGTGTGTGAATGAGAATGTATGGATCTGTTTCCCAGAGATGGGTTGTGGCTGGAAGGGCATCCGCTGCGTAAAACAAATGCTGGATAAGTTGGCGGTTCGTTCCGCTGTGGCGACCCCGAATTAATAAAGGGACTAAGCCGAAAAGAAAATGAATGAATGAATGAACTTATAGAACTCATTGCCAACAGAACCACAGATGGACTGTATTTGTATTTGACAAAATATAGTAAAACCATATTCAAAATTGGGCGTCACAGTGGCGCAGTGGGTAGCATAATCGCCTCATAGCAAGAAGGTCGCTGGTTCAAGCCCCGGCTGGGTCAATTGGGTCAATCTGTGTGGAGTTTGCGTGGGTTTCCTCCAGTTTCCCCCACAGTTCAAAGACATGCGCTATAGGTGAATTGAATAAGCTAAATTGGCCATAGTGTATGTGTGTGAATGAGCGTGCATTGGTGTTTCCCAGTGTTGGGTTGCAGCTGGAAAGGTATCCGCAGCATAAAACATTTGCTAGATAAGTTGGCGGTTCATTCCGCTGTGGCGACCCCTGATTATTAAAGTGATTAAGCCGAAAAGGAAATGAATGAATGAATGAATGAACATTCAAAATTCTATAAAACCGTTCCAAGACAATTAAAATCATTCAATAAAGTAACAAATTAGCATTTCACTCCAATCCAATCATCTGATGTGGATCTAATTTTTGCATCAGTTTCCTTCTCAACCATTTCTATTTACTTTGTTAATTTATTTCAGTTCTTTTTCTGTTTCAGTTTATATTTATTCTATTTCATGTGAGAAAATGGTTTTAGTTTGATCAGTTTGATGATTATTTTAGTTATTACAGTATATTAATTAATTTAAAAATGTACAATTAACTGATATTTAGTTATTTCAGTAATTATTTTAGCAATAGCTATTTTAATACACGCTGAAATTAAATATTACATCCAATGTCTGCAAACATGTTATTTCAAGTAACAGTTTTTTACTTATTCATTCATTCATTCATTCTTAGTCCCTTTATTATTTCCACAGTGAAATGAACCACCAACTCATCCGGCTGCAACCCATCACTGGGAAACATCACACTCATCACTCATCATCAAACACTCGTTCACATATATGCTACGAACAGTTTATCTTACCCAATTCACCACATGTCTGTGGACTTGTAGGGGAAACCGGAGCACCCGGAGGAAACCCACGTGAACATGGGGGGAACATGCAAACTCCACACAGCCGAGGCTCAAACCAGCGACCTGTTTGCTGTTAGGCGATCGTGCTACCCACTGCGCCACTGTGTCACACTTTTATAACTTATACAACACTAAAAAACGCTGAGTTCCACGCAACTCCTTCACTTTGTCTCGACACAAATCGGTCGCTAACTTAATTGTTTTCACAAATTTGAGTTGATTGAACATAAAGCAATTTAGTTATCCCATAAAACCCTCAAGAACTGTTTTGATTCAGCTCATTATAAATAAGTAGTTTGAACAAGCAGCATCAGAATCACAGACTAACTGAATTTAATTGACAAAATAAAGCACAAAACATATTTAAAATTCTATAACTTCACAATAAGACAATCGAAATCATTCGATAAAGCACGTTTCTCTCTGCGGATGAGTCAAGAGTCACATCCTTGAGCAGCCCAGTTCAAACAGGCGATAAATGAATCATTGTGTGACAGAACGTACCGTAGTTCTCATCATTTGAATACAGTTTGTTTAATCGCAAACACCGAAGAAGACATTAAATATTTATTTGTTTCAAGTATCCACCAAGCCCAAGGCCAAATTTAAGACCAAGCCTCGGGTCCACCTTCAGATCACAAACCATGTTCCACCAAAGCAAACCGGTAACCATTATAAAAGCAGGAGAGCTTTCAGAAAACTCACATTAGCTCTTGAGGATGGACTCTAGTGGGACGGTGATGTTGTCCCAGATCCGGATGCTGAGATGGGTCGTCCTGCTGATGGCGATGCAGTCCATACAAGCAGGTATAGGCAGATTATGACGGAGAATAAAAGTTCAAAATTCAAGCATTTAAAGATATTAACATACAAATTTGTGTTTTTCTACGTTTGAAGACTTCATGGGAGATTACGGAGACGGTATGAAGGATCCTATGGACTTTACTTGGCCGTCAACAACAACTGGTAAATGTTTTAACTGTGTTTACATGCATGTGTACTGAGATGTACTGACTGAATCTGCATAGGAATATTTGCTGTCACGAATTCATCACACTGCAGCGGAACAGGGTAAAAAACGAATAGTGATCACCAAACTGCAGTTGACTGATTGATGAAGTTTTTTTTTTAACTACAAGTCGTTTGAAATGTTATGTTAAAACATGCAAATAAGTGTCGTTTCATTATACATGTGCTAATTGGCACACATTTGTAGCAAACAAAAACCTTAACACTGGATGACGTCAGGTTTACAATTATGGTTTCATATTTTTTGATGCATTAATATCAAAGTAGATTGGATTTTTTTTTTCACGCAAAATAAAAAAATACTACAGAAAAAAAAGCAAAATTTTGAAGGATAAATAAGGAATTTGTTGTTTGATGCACTCGGAAAAGATTTTTCTGCTTGTGCAAACCACTTATTTAAAATGAGCTGAAACAACACAATTTCCAGAAATGGGTTGCAGCAGGGCATTCGCTGCGTAAAACATATGCTGGATAAGTTGGCGGTTCATTCCGCTGTGGAATTCAAACAGGGACTAAGCCGAAAAGAAAATGAGTAAATGAATGAAACAACACAATTCTTGTGATTTTTTTTTGGGGGGGGGACAGCTTAATGGTTTTATGTTCAATCCACCTAAATTTGTTAACTTTATCAATTTGTGTTGGAATAGGATGAATCAATCCCGTGGGACCCCTTTATTTTTTATATAGACTAAAAAATGCTGGGTTACACACAATTCGGTAACACTTTATTTCTAAGGTCCGTTTGAGTATTAGTAGACTGTCTGCTTAATATCTGTTAATACAGACATTTAACTGACTATAAAAAACTTGGCAAGTACGTCAACTTACACGAACCATAACCCCAACCCTTACCTCAACCTAACAGTCTACTTATAATCTAATGAGAATTAGTTGCAATGTAACTTAAATTCAACAAACGGACCATCAAAATAAAGTGTGACCCACAATTCCTTCATGCTGTGCCAACACAAATCATTTAAGTGAACTTTTTCACAAATGTAAGTGGATTGAACATAAAACAATTAAGTTGTTCCCCAAAAAAACTACTTTTTGTGTTGATTCAGCTCAGTTTGAATAAGTAGTTTAAACAAGCATCTAAAATTATTTTTTAATGTGAGTGTATATATACAGTATATATATATATATATATAGAGAGAGAGAGAGAGAGCTGCTGAAGATATAGTGAAGAGATTTAAACTCCTTTTGAGAAAACAGCCTTTAAAAATGTATTGTAGTTTAAATGTATAGATACTGATAATGTGCTACAAAACGAACACTTAAAAGTGTATTTTAGATGTTTTCTTTACATCATCAGAAACAAAACACTTTATTAAAGTCACAAAGTACTAAATCGATGGATCAAAAAAGCTGTTTTTGCCTGTAGAGTCATTTTGTGAGATGTTAAAGTAAAACACTACAAACTAATATGTATTTCATCTCCAGATAGTTGGTCACAGATTCTGTTAATATGAATGATATAGCCCTATAATGATCCTAAATGGGTAAATATGGTTGTTATATATAAATAAACTGAAATGAATTTTTCTGAGCCTGACTACAAAAACAAAATGCTAAATAATATGATGAAAAAATATTTTAAATTATGTTTAACGCAGTTGTGCAATTATGTTTAACGCCTAGCATGTTGCATCACAAAACAATAATTATAAAAATAATTTATCAGCAGGTACCAATAGGGCAGCCAATATATCGTGCATCCATTTTTAAAAAAAAAAAAAGAAGTGGTTTTTTAGACATTAATCAAAACAAATAATAAAGTTTTTCTTTTTTTGCCTTTTCTTAGTGTCCCCCACTATGACGACTGTGATGGTAACAAAAGGTATTTAAAAAACAAACGTTCAAAACTGCATATTAACCAGTTTAAGCACTCAGGAAACAGTTTATTTTGTCCAGAGAAGGTATCTCTTGTTTATAAACTCTCTCTTGATTCAGTTGAACCCAAACCTGATCATCAGTCCCGAATCTGCAGCACATGGGGAAATTTCCACTTCAAGACGTTCGATGGTCATTTCTTTCAACTGCCAGACACGTGCAACTACGTCCTGGCGGTGATGTGTGATGCCGCCATTTCTGATTTTAACATCCAGATGCAAAGAGACACTGTTAATGGCTCCATCTCATTTGGCACAGTCATAGTCAAGCTGGAAGGGACAGTCATCAAAATCACAGACGGCGGCATCACGATGGACGATCAAGTGTGAGTTAATATATATTTACCTTCTACAATTCTTATATACCAGGGGTGCCCAAACCTTTTCTTATGAAACCAGACTTGATTGAGGGCTGTGGACCAAAGGTAAATATACCAAACTGTACTACATCAAAGTTTCCATGAGTAATTTCCTTATTTTTTTTCCTGATATTTAAAAGTAACTAGAAAAAACAGCTTTAAATTATATTAACTATCACAATATATATATATATATATATATATATATATATATGTGTGTGTGTGTGTGTGTGCGTGTGTGTGTGTGTGTGTTTAAATACGTATAATGAAAATATTAAAGTATAAACATAAACATGGGAATGTATCAAAAGGATTGATCCTTAAGTAAAAGTATCAATCTTTTCTGGGGGGGGGGGGGGGGGGGGGGGTTCCTACTGAGTGCTCAGAGATTTTGAAATATCTAAATAATTTTAGAGCCGCATATTATATAAATATTAAATTAAATAGGAACACGAATGGCTATAACTATAATATTCTTCTCCGCTGATAGGTCAGTGTTATCTCACGACGCAGTGGTACAGACACCAGCGCAGGTTGTAAAACTCGAGAGCGGAGCTGTCAACATCATGACTGAACGTAAACGAAGTATAATCTGGAGTTATCGTAAAAGTAATCAGCTAAAGGGGAAAAAATTCAACATTCTGTTGTTCCTTCACAAAAACCTGGAAACTGATTAAAATCAGAAAGCACAAATGAATACTGCAACTTAAGTTTAAGATTCAATCCAAAGTTCTGCTGCTTTGACCTTTAAATAAGGTGAAGAAATACAGCTGTACAGTGTTATTGTTCATTATATATGGTGCTGTTTATCCAAATATAGTTCTGTAATTTTAATAAATGTAAAAGAATCATGTGTTTTAATTAATAATTAATAATAATAATAATAAACATTTTTTTTAAATCACTATAAAATATTTAATTTAAGTATTGATAAGTATCAATTTAAGTATCGTTATCGATGATACTTGTCTTAAAATACTTGGCATCGGATCGAAAACAAAAATATTGGTATCGCCCATCCCTATACAGAATACGCTAAGCTGCGCTTGACTTTTGCATTGATCTTCTCGCCAATGGTATTTATACAATATTTATATTTTTAAAAAATCAGAGTCATTTATAAAACAAACCCACGAAAGGTTACATAAATTCAAAATGACGATCTCTGTCAAAGACATATACCCAAACCACATCACCTACCCGCTTCGAATGTTATCACAGTATTGAATGGGTATTATCAGTGGTTATCAGCTGATAGATATGACCCAGTAGTGGCCTTCTGTGCCTACTGGTAGGCTCAGAAGGCTGTTATCATATATCCACTTGGTTAATCAGCTATACTAATAGAGAAGACTCCAGATCCAGACCTGTTTTTACATTACAGTGACGTTAGGATAGGGGTAGCGGTAGACGTTAATAAAATACAATAAATAGGCAATTTAATAAATAATATAAATAATTATCATTAACTTTCGGCCGCAGCCGTATGTGATCTTTAGCTGATTAATCATGTGGATGGATGATAACAGCCTTCTAAGCCTACCAGTAGGCGCTGAAGGCCTCTACTGACCCATATGTGTCAGCTGAATACCACTGATAACGTCTATTTAATCAAGTGATATCATTCAAATCGGCTGCCTCACCCAACCAACATTCTCCCTCTGAGATGGTGGCCCAAAACGTTAGAATGGGCCAACGTTGGCCTGCAGCCCTAGTTTGGGCATCTCTGTTATATACACACACTCACTACTATTTTATCAAAGGGATGGTTCAAACAAAACTGAAAATGTACTCACCTTTGAGTCACTCTCATGTGGTTTTACAGCTTCATGAGTTTCCATCTTCTGTTGAAGAAGATACACAAAAGAAGATACCTGAAATAATGCTGGTTATGTCACATATTGACTTCCCTAGTATTTTTTCCGACTATTTGAAGTCATTGGGGTGCCATCAACTAACATTCTTCAAAATATCTTCTTCTGTGTTCAATAGAAGAAAGAAACTCAATGGTTTAACACAACATGAGGGAGAATAAATGATAAGGGACTTTTCATTTTTGAGTGAACTAACCCTTTAAATAACCCTCTTCCATTTTAAATAACCAATTCTGATGCACATCTAAATGTATTGTGTTTAGTGTTTATATATGTTTATAAGTTTCGAACACTTCCTCCTGCAGGTTGTCTATTCCAATCAATCAGAAGGGAATTAAAATCGAAGGAAGCCCAACAAGTATTAAGATCTCCAGATATGGAATGACCATCTTTTGGGAAGAAGACAACTCTATAGCGGTATTTGCAATCTACAATATATTGAGACAAATATGACTTCTAACGGTGGCTCAGTGGTTAGCACTGTCACCTCACAGCAAGAAGATCACTGGTTCGAGTCTCGGCTAGGCCAGTTGGCATTTCTGTGTGGAGTTTGCATGTTCATCCCCATGTTGGTGTTGGTTTCCTCCACACTCTAAAAAACACAGTGTTAAAAACTACCCAAATTGGGTTATTTTTAACCCTATTGCTGGGTAAATATAGGACAGAACACATCAGGGGTTAAATTAATCCAAGTAATAGGGTTATTATTTTTAACCCCAAAAATGGGTTGTTTTTTCTACCAATAATTGGTTATTTTTACTTAAAAAACAGGTTCATTTGACTTAATTAATAGGTTTTATTTTCAAATTAAAATTTTAGCTTTCTTTTAAAATCATTAACCACATAAAAAAACAAACAGGTGAATATTGTATTAGCTTTATTTATTTTTTGTTTTTTTATTACATTTGTTCAGCACATCACACTTTGTAAACACACTTTACCTCAGAGATCATACAAAGCTAAATACAAATTGTGAACTGCATTTAAAACAAGTCGTTCATATTTATGGGTCGTAAACATTTATAATAATAATCTATATATGTGGCATCGCAGTCAGCCCCTGCTGTGAGTTGATTTGACCCAAGGAGCTGGGTTGATGTGCCTGTGTGGTGCTAGGGTTGCATTGATTCAAGTCAAAGAAATTATTACCCGGAAAATAACCCAAGTTTTGGTTACATAGTACAACCCAAAAACTACCCAAGACTCTGAAAATAATCCCCCAAAATTACCCAAATGCCTCAACAGAACATTTGGGTAGAAAAAATAACCCCGGATTTTTTAGTGTGCAGGTGCTCCGGTTTCCCCCACAGTCCAAAGACATGTGTCTATGAATGTGTGTGTGAATTTGAGAATGTATGGGTGTTTCCCAGTATTGGGTTGAAGCTGGAAGGCCATCCGCTGCGTAAAACCTATGCTGGAATAATTGGTGGTTCATTCCACTGTGGAGACCCCTGATAAATAAGGGACTAAGCTGAAGGAAAATGAATGAACGACTTCTAATGTACACTTCAAAACTGATTTGATGAAATCTGTTGATAGCAGTAAAAAAACAAAGCAAACCTGATAAAGTTCCAGCGCAGGTTCTGCTTCACAATGAGTCACAATTAATCCATGAACCTATAATGAAATCACACACACACCCTTTAAGCCACTATATTTGTTTGCACATAATAACGTAGATAACTTAGGAAAAACAAACAGGATATCAGTTCATCATATCATAATGCAAACAGGGATTGTTTGTGTAAGCCGCAGTTAGCCAACAGGTTTGGTCGTGTAACTGACAGCTCAGTGTTGAATTTATTAAGTGTGTTTGCACTGTCAAACAATTTACCCATTAATAAACATCTTGACAGGCTTGAGTTGTTCTGAGAAATTGATCTGTGTTTGTATACCACTGACATTTCATGATGTTCCCTAGATTGAACTTGCGGAGAAGTATAAAGGGCTGACATGTGGACTCTGCGGAAACTACAACGGCAACAAGGATGATGATATGCCTGAGAGTGGTAAATGTGATGTTTTTGTAAATAAAACCACTTGTTTTTGTTTAATAAACAAATTTGTGTACACTAACCAGGCATATATGCGTATACAGTATATAATGTATTACTTTAAACAGCGAGTAAATCCATTGCCTTAAACAGTGACAAGTTGACTGTACTTAAAAAAGTGAGTAAACCCTTTGTAACTTGAAAAGGTTACTTATTTTTGACTTATTTTTTTTATTATGCACATAGTTCATTTACATAAAGGGATGGGTCACCCAAAAACGGAAAATTCTGTAATCATTTACTCACACTTTACTTGTTCCAAACCTGTTTGACTTTCTTTCTGCTGTTGAACACAAAAGAAGATGTTTTGAAGAAAGCTGGAAACCTCTAATGACTGACTTTAATAGTAATTATGTTTCCTACTATAGAAGTCAAAGGTTACAGTTTTTATTACAGAGTAAATGTTTATTTTTGGGTGAACTATCCCTTTAATAATCCTGTTGCAATTGTTTTATCCACTTATATAAATACAGTAATCTAATCGCTTTCAAAGCAATGGCTTTACTCACTTATTTAAGTAAATTGGGTAACACTTTATTTCAACGGTCCATTTGAGTATTAGTAGACTGTCTACTTAATATCTCCTGACAGTGACATTCAACAGACATTTAACTGACTATAAAAACTTACACTAACCCTACCCCTGACCCCAACCCTAAACTCAACCTAAGAGTCTACTTATAATCTAATGAGAATTAGTTGCAATGTAACTTCCCACATAGCAAAATTTATCTGGCCCAGCTCTGGCCAACACAATCAGCTTTCGCTTGGCCCACATTGGCCTTTTGCTTAGCCCACATGCCGCAGTGATTTACAATACATGACTGGGCCAAGTCTGGCTTGCAGACAAGGGCCAAACATGGACCATATCTGGGCCAAGACTTAATAGAGTTAATAACCCATAACTGGGCCTGAACTGAGCCAGATATGTTGATGTGTCACGATTGCAATGAAATTGATAAACCCATGAATCATTGCGCTTTAAGCGTGCTATGGGCGTGCTTTTTCTCAAAGTGACCTGATTGGTAGATTTTTTTTCTTTATTTAAAAATAATAAAAATGTATTTTAAATGTGGGTCAAAAAAGGCAAAACTTACATGGCCCACATATCAGTTATTAACATCTGGGCCAAATATTACATTTTACATCTGGTAAAAGTACTGTGTGCCACCTTAAAGGTGGTGCCACCTCTGCCAAACCGGGGCCATGTTTTGCCCACATGCTGTATGCCAGTGCCAGATGAATGCCTGCTGTGCCAGATTTATGCCAAATCTGGGCCAGAATTCTTTGCTAACCTGGGTTAAATTCAACAAATGGACATAAATGGAAATAAAGTGTGACCGTAAATTCGCCTAAACTATGACCAACTAAATCCTCAGGTCCAGCCACTTGGAAGATCTCAGCTCCAACTGAATCCTGCGAAGACGTTACACTTCCACCCAAGGATCAGTGTGACCAGGTATGAGCCAAAATCGTGAGCTTTTTGATGCTTGCAGTTGAACATTTGACCAATTTTCCATTTTTGTTTTCCAGAACACAATGGTTTGCCAGCAGTACCTCAGCAGTCCAGGGTTTAGTGGCTGTTATGATGTGATGGACATGGGAATATTTGAAAAAGCCTGTGAGAGCGACCTGTGTCAATGTTTCGGCAGCCATGACTGTCTGTGCAACACGCTAACAGAGATCTCACGACAATGCACACATGCTGGAGGACAACCAGGAACATGGAGGACAGAACAGCTCTGTCGTGAGTATCATTCATGATAAATAATGAGAAAGAAGCAGTAAATATTGAGTACTGGAATACTTCCAGTTCATAACTTATTGGTAACATTCTCATCTTTACTTTAATGATAATCCTCACGCATTACAACTTTTCTAGCATGACTCTGAAAAACTAAACATAGTTTGTTTATCATATGGCAATTTTAACACATTTCTTTGTAAATCTCGCCCTAATTGTCTTATTTTGTGGAGCAGCAAAGACGTGTCCTCTAAACCTGCAGTATCTGGAGTGTGGAGGTCCATGTAAGAGCACCTGCTCTGATCCAACTGCACATCTAATGTGTAAAGATCACTGTGTGGACGGCTGTTTCTGCCCTGAAGGTAAGTTTATACAATATAAAGAAACTTTTTGTGCTTGTGAAGAAAATACTTTATAAAATGGCATTATCCCTTTTTGTAAAGGCACCGTTGAAGACGACATTGGTCAGAGTGGATGTGTTGCTGTGAACGAGTGTCCATGTGTGCATGATGGCACAGTATATAAATCAGGACAGTCTTACCAACAAGCTTGCAAAAAATGGTAATATTTTTACATTGATAGTCACATTAAATAAGTCATGCATACATGTACAAATGCTGACATTGCTACATTTGTATCAGTTTTTGTGCCGCTGGACACTGGACCTGCACATACCTGGACTGTCCCGGGACATGCTCTGTTGTTGGAGGGTCTCACGTCACCACTTTTGATGGAAAGAGCTTCACCTTCAGCGGGAACTGCGACTACATCCTCACTAAGGTCTGCTGGAGCAAGATAGAGTTTATTTCAATGGATTATATATGGTAGCAATCAAAAAATGTGGCGACAATGTTGTTATACTTTAAATAATTTGGAGGTACTAAAAGGTGTTTGTTATTCCAGCACTCTAATGACAGTGATTTCGCTGTTGTGGGAAATCTGGCAAAATGTGACCCAGCACGAACAGACACGTGTCTTAATTCAGTTACCCTTGTCATCTCTGGGACCACTGTAAGTACTGGCTTCATTTAACTTTTTCTATCATAACGATTGCTGTGTTTCATTTAAAATTTTAAAATACCAACATGTTGTCAAAGTGAAGTTTATTTAAAAACTAAGTTCGAGAGGATCACGTGCTAATGATTGCTTTCGGCTGGTCCTGCATTATCCAATTTATGAGTCACCAATCAGACGATTCCTAAGCCACTATAAAAATCCTAAGTTGCATATCACAGCCATCTTCGTTTTGAAGAATCCCCCCTTCCACCCCTACTCTTCCTCCTTTTCTAGATGCGTGGCAATGTGGCCTAGTGGTTAGCACTGTTGCCTCACAGCAAGAACGTCACTGTTTTTTGTCCTTAACAAGCCAGCTAATGTTTCTGTGTAGAGTTTACACATTCTCACGTGGGTTTCCCCCGTTCAAAAACATGCAAATTAGGTTAATTGACTAATCCAAATCGGGCAGACATGCTTCTAGTAAGAAGTTATATGTTAAGGGCAATCACCATGTGTTTATTAGCAACTACAGCAAGGGAGTTCTCGAGATCTACCTGAGCTCAAACTCCCCTCTCGCCGTGCAAACGGGAGGGAGCCCCGGGCTCGAGGATCTTATGAGCTCAGGGCTCTCTCCCGGGACAGCATGCCAAACTAGCTTTATAATCAATCATCAGCTAAGTGTGAACTCTTGAAACACTAGTTATCATGACATTACAAAACATCAGTTTGTTTACTTGTTGTTTTACTTGTTTTTGTATGTAAACAGATTGGTTTTAGTTGTGATGGTGTTGTGACACTGAATGGAAACAGCCCATTTAAGCTTCCTGCTATCATAGGTGAGTTGTTAAAAATAGGGGAATATTGTTGAATACATGCATGTTAAACATCACTAAATGCAATTCTCTGAAAACGTGAGGCTTTTCCTTTCTTCTTGAAATTCCAATCAATTCATTTCCTAACCACCTGTTTCATTGTCCCAGGTCCTGTAAGCATCTTCCAGCCCTCTTTGTCTTTCATTATTGCTGATTTAAATAGTCTTCGTCTGGAAATCCAGCTGGCTCCGGTTATGCAGTTGTATATTGTAGCCAGCACTGAAGAGAAAGGGAAAATGACTGGTGAGTTTAAATAAAAGGTTGAACGAGTAAAAATAGGCAATTCACTTATAATATTCATTTAAAAGGTATAATACAAATGTGTATTACCACTTTATCAAAGAACATTACAATATATCAGTGAAGATATTGCATGAACCTAATACTTACTTTCAATTCTACGTCTTTCAGGACTGTGTGGGAACTATAATGATGTCCAATCAGACGACTTTAAAACAGATTTGGGTATCACAGAGGGCACAGCAATATCTTTTGCCAACTTTTGGAAGCAAACCCCATATAGTTGTCCTGATATTGAAAACACATTTGACAACCCCTGTAGCCTGAGTGTGGACACAGGTAAATGAAGTATTACATTAAACAGTTTTAAAAAAATAATAATAACTGATTAATGATAATCGCAAAAGCATAAGTTGCAATCTTTACAGAACTATCTTTATTCTATTCATTCAGAGAAACTTGCTAAAGACTGGTGTTCCCGTCTTACTAACCAAAGTGGAGCCTTTTCCGCATGTCATTCAGAAATATGTCCAAAGATTTACTATGAAGTGAGTCATTTTATATATTCCCTTTTGAAATTAAGTACATACAGTATTTATAGCAGACGCATCATCATGTTGTCACCTCTGGGATTCGTTCTCTGCAGAGGTGCGTCTATGACACCTGCAAGTGTGCAGATATCAGGAAGTGCATCTGTGCGGCCGTGTCCACCTATGCCCACGCATGTGCTGCCAGAGGAATCATTCTCCAGGGCTGGATGGATTCAGACCCTTGTGGTGAGAACATTTCTTTAGTACAGCTCTATATTATCTATTTGAATAATCTTCTGTTGATTTGGGGAAAAAATAAACAATTCTTAATAAAAGTGTTTATTCTGCACAGAATCTGAGTGTTCAGAGAACATGAAGCACTCCTACGGCGTGACTGGCTGTGGCCTCACCTGCCATTCTCTAAGCGGACAAGAAAACACCTGCCAAGGGTCCTTCACACCTGTAGATGGCTGTGTTTGTTCTGAGGGAACCTACCTTAATGAAGAAGGCACCTGTGTGCCTGCTGACCAGTGTCCTTGTTACCACGGTGACCAGGTCATAAAACCTTCAGAAGTATCCAACATAGATGGTCTAACATGGTATGTAAGTTCCTTATTTAACGCCCAGTGCATTGACGATAGAATACCAATGCAACCATTAGTAACTCCAGATTTGCACAATTTTACAGCACCTGTGAACTTGGCAAACTGCACTGCTCCAATCCTGAAAGTAAGTTTCAACTTTTTTATCCTGCAATTCCGCCAGTGAAATTCAGACTTTAATATTGCTTGATATGTGCAGTATTTTCTCATCCATGTGCTTGTTGTGTGTATAGACTGTGTTGCTCCGATGGTACTCTTCAAATGCTCCAATTATGAACCAGGGAAAAAAGGCACAGAGTGTCAGAGAACGTGTCAGAAACAAGACCTAAACAACTGTGTAAGTTTGGATGGGGAAAAAATAATTTCCACATTATTTTGGTTGCCACAAAAAGATTTTGTGAAAGTCTGAGCTAAGAGGAAATGAGGGTTACCAATGCCTTTCTTGGTTTGTTTTGGCTCTAGGTGAGCACAGGGTGTGTATCAGGGTGTATGTGTCCAGATAACCTTCTGGCTGATGGACAAGGTGGATGTGTGGAAAGGGAAAAATGTCCCTGTGTCCACAATGGAGTCACCTATTCATCTGGAGAACAAGTTCAGGAAGACTGTAACACCTGGTGAGCCAGCGCGATTTGCAATAGGGAATAAATGACAAATTTAGCATCACATCATGTGTGCTGCTTTTTTACCAACCCCAGAAATGAAGTGATATATTATGAGATTCCTAATTTAAGTGGTAAAATAGGAGCAAACCATTTAAGGGCTAATCTTCGAATTTGTGTCTATATTTCAGCACATGCAAAAACGGGATGTGGGATTGCACAGAAAAAGAGTGTTATGGCACCTGTACCATCTATGGTGAAGGTCATTTCATGACGTTTGATGGCAAGAAATATTCTTTCCATGGAGATTGCGAACAAATCTTGGTCCATGTAGGTTTTTTTTTTATCAACTTTGGGTGTTCCAAGCTAGAAGGAAAATTAGATTATAACCTAATCATAACCTTACACACAATTTATTTGGATTCTCTAGGATTACTGCAATACAGACCAGAGTCCATACTCTTTACGTCTAGTCACAGAGAACATCCCATGTGGCACCTCTGGAACCATTTGCTCCAAGTCCATCAGTCTTTTCTTTGGGGTAAGGATACATGTCTTTGACAAAGTCTGCTTGAGTGTCAAAGAAGAATATATCATGAGAAAATAATATTCAATTATTTATTCTGTTTATGGATAGTTTTCTTACTGACTATATAAATCCTGCAGAGATACAAGATGATTCTATCAGAGGAGAAAGAAATTCAAGTTGTTGAAAGCAATGGCACTGATTACCAATACCAAATCCATTCTGCTGGATTATACAATGTCATTGAGGTCAAAGGTCTTTTGAACTTAATCTGGGACAGTAAAACAAGTGTGATGCTCCAACTCCATCCCAAATTTAAGGTATTTCCCTTTCATTCACAAAATTATTCTTTACACTTTCCCATTCATTCACACTTACCTTAACATTAACTTGATCTCTATGACAGGGCAAGGTGTGTGGATTGTGTGGAAACTTTGATGGTAATGCAAACAATGACTTTATGAAACATGATGGAGAAGAAGTCACCGATCCAGTGGCATTTGGGAATAGCTGGAAGTCGAATCCAGCCTGTCCAGATGTGAGCAATGTCATGAACCCATGTGAAAAAAATCCACACCGGAGTGCCTGGGCTATCAAACAATGCAGCATCATTACAAGCCCTGTCTTTACAGACTGCCATTCACGTGTAAGTGCAATTATATACTAGGTGAATTCTGAAATTCTTGGTCTTCAGGACTTTGCCTTTGTTGTTTCCATGCCTGAAATAAAAATAAAACGTTTTGCTGTCTCTAGGTGGACTCTGGCCCATACTATGATGCCTGTGTTCGGGACACCTGTGCATGCGACAGCGGGGGTGACTGTGATTGTTTCTGTACTGCAGTGGCTGCTTATGCTGCTGAATGCCGTAAAAGAGGAGCTTGTGTAGCATGGCGAAGCCCAAGTATTTGCCGTAAGTCCAAACTGTTAAAGTCAGAATTATGATTATAGCGGTCCAAATGGAATTGTAATCCTAAAATGCTCCTAATTTTTTTTATTTCTAATCATATATAATTGGATCTCCTTCATTGCCAATATGTGCTTGTTCTTGCAGCGTTATTCTGTGATTATTACAACAACCCTCCAAGTGAATGTGAGTGGCACTATAAAACCTGTGGATCGACCTGCATGAAAACTTGCAGAAACCCATCAGGAACTTGCTCCAATCAAATTCCTCTCCTAGAGGGTATGTCATTTTCAAACCTTTAAACCAAGGATTTTGCACAATTAATACATTGAAGAAGGAAAAATTGCTTTAGAGAAAACAATAAGTCAATTAAAATATTTTTATTAATGTGTATCTTGTTTATTCCATTTGGCCTTTAATTATTCTCCTAGGATGTTTTCCTCAGTGCCCTTCTGAAAGACCATTTTTGAGAGAGGACAACAGGAGATGTGTTACAGAGGCAGAATGTCTTTCTCTTTGTACTTATGATGGCAAGGTATACATGACTGGAGATGTGATGTACGATACCACAGATGGGAATGGTACATGCTTTACAGCTGTGTGTGGATCCAATGGAGAGATAATAAGAAGCATTAATAAATGTATGACAACAACTACACCATTCACGTTCACAACTCCACCCCAAACAACAACACCTTCATCACCCGAGACGCATACTTCTGTTACTGCTGCAACACCAATGACAGAGAGGCCACCAACATCTGAATCGCAGGCACCACAAACAACTACTACAACGTCTGGTCCAACAACAGAAACATCACAAGCAACTTCTACTGCTGTTACTGCTGAAACACCATCTACAGTAATGCCACCTCCATCATCAACAGCTACTACAACTGCTGGTCTGCCAACGTCAACATTACCTGAAGTTACCACTGCTGTTACAACTGAAACACCCGCTACACAAATGCCACCACCAAAAACAACAGAATCCCCATCAACAGCTACTACAACTGCTGGCCCACCAACACCAACATCTCCTAAAGTTACTACTGCTGTTACTGCTGAAACACCATCTACAGGAACACCA
>CAIGQQ010034560.1:986685-1002915 GCA_903798035.1 Danio albolineatus | reverse complement strand
AGTTAATATAATTTAAAGCTGTTTTTTCTAGTTACTTTTAAATATCATGAACAAAATAAGGAAATTACTCACGGAAACTTTGATGTAGTACACTTTGGTATATTTACCTTTGGCCCACAGCCCTCAATCAAGTCTGGTTTCATAAGAAAATGTTTGAGCACCCCTGGTATATAAGAATTGTAGAAGGTAAATATATATTAACTCACACTTGATCGTCCATCGTGATGCCGCCGTCTGTGATTTTGATGACTGTCCCTTCCAGCTTTACTATGACTGTGCCAAATGAGATGGAGCCATTGACAGTGTCTCTTTGCATCTGGATGTTAAAATCAGAAATGGCGGCATCACACATCACCGCCAGAACGTAGTTGCACGTGTCTGGCAGTTGAAAGAAATGACCATCGAACGTCTTGAAGTGGAAATTTCCCCATGTGCTGCAGATTCGGGACTGATGATCGGGTTTGGGTTCAACTGAATCAAAAGAAAGTTAATAAACAAGTGATACCTTCAGTGGTCAAAACAAACTGTTTCCCAAGTGCATGAACGGGTAAATATGCAATATTTTAATAGACTTAAAAGAAATACCTTTTGTTACCATCACAGTCGTCATAGTGGGGGACACTATAAACAAAAGGATCAAGGATGCACAATATATTAGCTGCCATATTGGTAACTGCTAATAAATTCTCATTTTGTTATGTGTTATTATTAACGCTGTTAAGGTTTTAAAAGCAAAAAAAAAAGTCTCCGTATTATTTAGCATTTTGTTTTTGTAGTCAGGCTCAGAAAAAGAAAATCTATATTTATATTTAAAAAACATATTTACCCATTTAAAATTGTTATAAGGCTATGATCATTCATATTAAAGTATGTTTTTTAACGTTAAACATTACATTTCTAACATTCCTGCGAATCTGTGACCAACTGCCTGGAGATAAAACACATTAGTTCATAGTGTTTTAAATAGTTTATAGTGTTTATATTAGTTTTACTACATTAGTTTGTAGTGTTTTACTTTAACATCTCAAAATCTCACAAAATGACACTGCAGGCAAAAACAGCTTTTTAGATCCATCAGTTTAGTACTTTATGACTTTTAATAAAGTTTTTTTGTAAATAAACATCTAAAATACATTTTAAGTGTTCATTTTGTAGCACAGTATCAGTTTGTGTATATACATTTAAATTACAATACATTTTTAAAGGCTTTTTTTCCCCATAATGATTTTAAATCAACACAGTTCCTCAGTTTTTTGGGAGAACTTAAGTGTTTTATGTTCAATCCATTTAATTTTGTGAAAACTTTTTAAGTCAACTTAAACAAATTGTGTTGGGACAACATGTAAGAGTTTTGTGTAACCCATCATTTTTTACAGTGTATATACACAGTACAAAATAAAGGGATTCCACACAATTGATTCATGTTATTCCAACTCAGATTCTTTAAGTTAAGAAATGTAAGTGGATTGAACGCAAAACTATTAAGTTGTCTCAAAAAGTTGTCAAGAAGTGTGTTGTTTCAGCTCATTTTAAATAAGTGCTTTGAGCAAGCAGCAAAATCTTTTTTTTGAGCGCATGCATCAAAAAACAAATCCATTATTTATCCCTCAAAATTTGCTATTATTATTTCTGATTGTAGTATTTATTTTATTTTGTGTCACAAACAAAATCCCAATCTCCTCTTTTTACCTTTGACATTAATATGTTATAAAATATGAAACCATAATTTGAAACCTGACTTCATCCAGTGTTAAGGTTTTTGTTTGCTACAAATGTTTGCAAATCAGCACGTGTGATAAAATTATACTTATTTACATATTTAAACATAACGTTTCGAACAACTTAAAAAAAACACTTCATCAATCAATAAACTGGAGAAGTATGGTGATCAAATATTCCAATGCAGATTAAATCAGTACATCTCTTTATACATGCATGTAAACACAATTAAAACATTTACCAGTTGTTGTTGACGGCCAAGTAAAGTCCATAGGATCCTTCATACCGTCTCCGTAATCTCCCATGAAGTCTTCAAACGTAGAAAAAGACAGATTTGCATGTTAATATCTTTAAAATGCTTGAATTTTAAACTTTTATTCTCCATCAAAATCTGCCTATACCTGCTTGTATGGACTGCATCGCCATCAGCAGGACGACCCATCTCAGCATCCGCATCTGGGACAACATCACCGTCCCACTAGAGTCCATCCTCAAGAGCTAATGTGAGTTTTCTGAAAGCTCTCCTGCTTTTATAATGGTTACCGGTTTGCTTTGGTGGAACATGGTTTGTGATCTGAAGGTGGACCCGCGGCTTGGTCTTAAATTTGGCCTTGGGCTTGGTAGATACTTGAAACAAATAAATATTTAATGTCTTCTTCGGTGTTTGCGATTAAACAAACTGTATTCAAATGATGAGAACTACGGTACGTTCTGTCACACAATGATTCATTTATCGCCTGTTTGAACTGGGCTGCTCAAGGATGTGACTCTTGACTCATCCGCAGAGAGAAACGTGCTTAATTGAATGATTTCGATTGTCTTAGTGTGAAGTTATAGAATTTTAAATATGTTTTGTACTTCATTTTGTCAATTAAATTCAGTTCGTCTGCGATTCTGATGCTGCTTGTTCAAACTACTTATTTATAATGAGCTGAATCAAAACACTTCTTGAGGGTTTTATGGGATAACTTAATTGCTTTATGTTTAATCAACTCAAATTTGTAAAAACAATTAAGTTAGCAACCGATTTGTGTCGAGACAAAGTAAAGGAATTGCGTGGAACAGCGTTTTTTAGTGTTGTATAAGTTATAACAGCGTGACACAGTGGCGCAGTGGGTAGCACGATCGCCTAACAGCAAAAAGGTCACTGGTTCGAGCCTCGGCTGTGTAAAGTTTGCATGTTTGCATAACCCTAACCCAGCCCCGTGTTCACGTGGGTTTTCTCTGAGTGCTCCGGTTTCCCCTACAAGTCCAAAGACATATGGTGAATTGGGTAAGTTAAATTGTCTGTAGTGTATGTGTGAATGAGTGTGTAATGATGAGTGATAAGTGTGTTGTTTCCCAGTGATGGGTTGCAGCCGGAAGGGCATCCGCTGCATAAAGCATATGCTGGATGAGTTGGTGGTTCATTTCACTGTGGAAATAATAAAGGGACTAAGAATGAATGAATGAATGAAGTTATATAGGTAAAAAACTGTCTCTTGAAATAACATGTTTGCAGACATTGGATGTAATATTTAATTTCAGCGAGTTCCTTTGTTATTAAAATAGCTATTGGTAAAATAATTACTGAAATAACTAAATGTCAGTTAATTGTACATTAATTGTACATTTTTAAATGAGTTAATATACTGTAGTAACTAAAATAATCATTAAACTGACCATTTTCTCACATGAAATAGAATAAATATAAACTGAATTAGAAAAAGAACTGAAATAAATATACAAAGTAAATAGAAATGGTTGTGAAGGAAACTGATGCAAAATTAGATCCACATCAGATGATTGGATTGGAGTGAAATGCTAATTTGTTACTCTATTGAATGATTTTAATTGTCTTGGAACGGTGTTACAGAATTTTGAATATTCATTCATTCAATCATTTTGGCTTAATCCCTTAATTAATCCAGGGTCGCCACAGCGGAATGAACCCCCAACTTATCTAGCAAATGTTTTATGCAGCGGATGCCCTTCCAGCTGCAACCCGTCTCTGGGAAACATCCATACACACTCATTCACTACGGCCAATTTAGCTTATTCAATTCACCTATAGCGCATGTCTGTGGGGAAAACCGGACCACCTGGAGGAAACCAACACGGGGAGAACATGCAAACTCCACACAGAAATGCCAACTCACCCAGCCGGGGCTTGAACCAGCGACCTTCTTGCTATGAGGTGATTATGCTACCCACTATGCCACCATGACTCCCAGTTGTATAAGTTATATAAGTAAAAAATTCACTTGAATAAAGAAATGAAACTAAATGAAATGTCGGACAACACAGTGGGCTTAGTGGTTAGCACTGTCGCCTCACAATTTAATTAAATTAAATTCATCTTTATTTCTATAGCACTTTTACTATGTAGATTGTGTCAAAGCATCTTCACATCCATTATAAAAAATTGAAGCAGAGTCAGTCCAGTTTTCAGTGTTGAAGTTCAGTTTAGTTCAATTCAGCGTGGTTTAATATTCACTGCTGAGAGTCCAAACACTGAAGATTAAACCATTGATGCGCAGCCCTACAAGTCCCGAACCAATTGGCGAAAGTGAAGAATTAAAAAACCTCGAGAGAAACCAGGCTCAGTTGGACACGACCATTTCTCCTATTGCCAGACGTCTTGTGCAGAGCTGCAGTCTAGGCCCGGGGCTGGAGAACGCTGGACGTCCATCACGGAGAGACCACAGGTGGGACACCAGCTGGTGAACAGGCTGGCCCTTCAGGAACAATGCCTGGACTCGTCTGTCACTAGGGTCTTACAAGGATCGGTCTCATGCTCTCCACTCCTCCATGACCACCACAGCAGCTGCTCAGGATACGGCCTGGTCCAGGATTATGGAAAACTTCGGGGATAATAAAAAACAGACTAACATGAGCGCAGATGCCATTCAAATTATAATGTGTTTTGGGAAGTGTTCCTGGCTCCGGTTGCCCTAAATAATGCAGACTAACAATCCTTTAGAGGATTTGGATTCCAAAGCATTTGTGTTTTATGTGTATGCTAATGCAAAGAGATGTGTCTTTAATCTAGTTTTAAACTGACAGAGTGTGTCTGCTTCCCGAACTGTGCTAGGAAGGCTGTTCCAGAGTTTAGGTTCCAAATAAGAGAAAGATCTACCACCTACAGTTGATTTTGATACTCTGGGAATAATTAATTTTCCAGAATTAAATAATAAAGGGACTAAGCCGAAATGAAATGTTGCGCAACACTGTGGCTCAGTGGTTAGCATTGTCACCTCACAACAAGAAGGTCACTGTTTCGAGCCCCGGCTGGGTCAGATAGCGTTTCTGTGTGGAGTTTGCATGTTCTCCTCTTGTGTGTGAAGGTTTCCTCCGGGTGCTCTGGTTTCGAACACAGTCCAAACACATGCGCTATAGGTCAATTGAGTAAACTAAATTGGCCGTAGTGTATGAGTGTAAATGAGTGTGTATGGATGTTTCCCAGTACTGGGTTGCAGCTGGAAGTGCATCTACTATCTAAAACATATGCTGGATAAGTTGGCGGTTAATTCCGCTGTGGCAACTCCTGATAAATAAAGGGACTAAGCTGAAGGAAAACGAAATGTCAATTAATCGTAAATTTGTCAGTGGATCATGAGTAAATCATTAAACTGATTAAAATTAAAACCAGTTTGTCACGTAAAATAAAATAAATGGTAACTAAAATAGAAAAAAAACTGAAATCCAGTATATAAAGTTCTATATTTTTTAATCTGAAGGTGCCACTGGGTCAGTTTTTCTCAGACACATTTGGAATATGATTCACATGATGTGTACAAAAATTCAAGCCAATGCCCCAAAGGACTACTGAATTATAGATTAATACATTTACCAAAATTAAAAATGGCCACCAAGGATGTTAACCTGGTCAAGCTTGAAGCACCACCTTCATGTGTTATTTAAATGTTATCATGTTTGATTAATTAATCCACCAAAATGTCATTAATAATAAAATTGTATCATTTTAATGGAATGACAGTCCAACAATGCTTATGTCTTAAATCAACACTACACCAAGATCCAAAGGCATATAGGAAGAGTTGCTGTTTCAATAGAGTTTGAGCGTAGTTGTGTGTTCAGAGCTTCACCTCAGCCTGTCTGACATGCATAAATCTCCGACAGCTGTAGATCTTTCTGGACGCAGCAGCGAATATATGGGAAACGTTTGATTGTGTAAATATGGTCTTTTATCACTGTTTACTTTGTCACTCTTCTGCTTGCATTGAAAGATGAGCTTGATGAACTTTTACTATTAAACTATTAAAGGCTTCTTTGTACAGCAGACACTTAAATGGGTGTGTATCTGTTACACATCTGAATATGTGATATGTCAATTTGATGTGTGCTTAACATAAAGTGATTAATTGGTGTGCAAATATATGCTCAGGACTATTTTGATTCAGTTCATTAAGACCTTTTACAATGTAGACTTTAAATTAAAGGGCTTATTTCATTTTTGATTCAATGGTATAAGATTTCGTGGCGCCACAGTGGCGTAGTGGGTAGCACATTCGCCCCACAGCAAGAAGGTCGCTGGTTCGAGCCCCGGCTGGGTCAGTTGGCATTTCTGTGTGGAGTTTGCATGTTCTCCCCGTGGTTGCGTGGGTTTCCTCCGGGTGCTCCGGTTTCCCCCACAAGTCTAAAGACATGCGGTACAGGTGAATTGGGTAAGCTAAATTGTCCGTAGTGTATGAGTGTGAATGAGTGTGTCTGGATGTTTCCCAGAGATGGGTTGCAACTGGAAGGGCATCCGCTGCGTAAAACACATTCTGGATAAGTTGGCAGTTCATTCCGCTGTGGCGACCCCAGATTAATACAGGGACTAAGCCAACAAGAATATGAATAAATGAATAGTTTAAGATTTCATTCCTTCATTTTCCTTCGGCTTAGTCTCTATTTCAGAGGTAGCCACATCGAAATGAACCACCAACTATTTCAGAATATATTTTACACACCTTCGGATGCAGATGCCCTTCCAGTACTGGGAAACACCCATATACTCTCATTCATACTCATACACTACAGCCGATTTTTGTTAACCCAATTCACCTATAACCTATATTTGGGAACACTTCCCAGAAGACATTATAGTTTGAATGGCATCTGTGCTTATGTTAGTCTGTTTTTATTATTCCCGAGGTTTCCATAATCCTTGACCAGGCCGTATCCTGAGCAGCTGCTGTGGTGGTCGTGGAGGAAAGCATGAGACTGATTCTTGTAAGACCCCAGTGACAGACAAGTCTTTGCATTGACCCTGAAGGACCAGCCTGTACACCAGACGGTGACCTTGCCCACCTGCAGCTTCTTCACTATGGACGTCTAGCATTCTTCAGCCTCCAGTGCTCAGACTGCAGCTCTGCACAAGACGTTTGGCCAGAGGAGAAACGGTTGTGCCCAACTGAGCCTGGTTTCTCTCAAAGGTTTTTTCACTTTTGCCAATTGGTGAAGTTTGTTCCTCCCCACTGTCGCCACTGGCTTGCTTGGTTCGAGACTTGTGGAGCTGCGCATTGATGTATTTGCTCTTCAGTGTTTGGACTTTCAGCAGTGAAAATTAAACCACACTGAACTGAACTAAACTGAACTTCAACTGACAACTGGACTAACAGTTTTAATCGACTATAATGTTTTTTTATGCTGCTTTGACACAATCTACATTGTAAAAGTGCTACAGAAATAAAGATGAATTCAATTAAATCGAACTATACCACATGTCTTTGGATTGTAGGGGACACCGGAACACCTGGAGGAAACTCACACAAACACTGGGAGAACATGCAAACTCCATACAGAAATGCCAACTGGCCCAGCCGGGACTCGAACTAGAGACTTTCTTGCTGTGAGTAGACAGTGCTAAACACTGAGCCAAAGTCCAACCCTTGGTTTATTTTTCAGAGTTTTTTAATATCATTATGAATTCAGAGCTTTACAAGTTGAATGGCTATTGTGTTAATCTTGTTCGGTTCCAGCTCTACTGCAGCACAGTTGTCTTTACGTGTCATGTTTCTGAATATCTTAGTCTGTTATTTGTTTAAAGTGTGTTTGATCAGGACTGTAACAGAAATTTGCAGAAAGTAGATTTCCAGGAACTCCCAGCGGGCGACTTGATGTCAAAAAAGCAAATTGACATTGTTGAGGTCAAAATACACGTCAAAAATGCAAATCGGTTTGATGTCAAAAACGTGACGTCTATTTGACATCCACACATTGATGCCCATTTGACCACCAAAATAAAAACACAAAATGTATTATAAGACAATTTCATTCATCTGAAAGCTACAATTACAAATTTACACTGGATTTTTTTTCCTTCAAATGCATGTAATGTACCTTGATGCCAAATACATGACATGTAAAAAAATAAATAAATAAATAAAATAAATAAATATATGCTGGGCTCTACACAATTCCTTCATGTTGTCTCAACACCAACCGATTAAGGTAACCTAATTGTTTTTACACATTTAAGTAGATTAATCATAAAAAAAAATGCCATTGTGTTGATTTAGCAAATTTTGCAGCAAAAAACATGCAGTAAAAATATTCTTTGGAGTATATTTTCCCAAATTGCCAACATATTCTGCAAAAATCAAGCAAAAAATGTATGAAGAAGCCTGTCGGAATATGGTTAGAATGAACCAATAATGAATTTGTTAATATTTTTACTGTTCATTAAAGAGCCTCTGATGTGGGTTTTTGAAAATGAGCTTCCATGCAGTGTGTAAGTGAATGAAAACATCCCGCTGAGGTTTAAATCTGAAAGTGCAGCGTGTTTAAAACTAGTGATTCTTTAGCAAAATAGTCGACTCAGAGTCGAATAAATGAATCGTGTGGGGTTTGGATCTTTTGCTTGAACATCGATACGGTACATCACCAAATATGTAGTGCCAGATCCGGTAAAATGTGAACGCGCTTTCCCTTCAGACACTAGCAGGGCATGGGGGATTACGGGACTGATCATGACACGAAGATGATGATTACTGACAGATGAAGATTCAGCTGTGGGGAATAAATATTTACAGATGGATGTACTATGAACATTATATACTAAGGCAACCTGTATATAATGTTCATAGTACATCCATCTGTAAATATCACCAGTTTTTCTATAACTGCACCTTATAATTTATATCTGTATTCTGCACTTGCTGCTATTGCACTTCTGGTTAGACCTGTACTTGTACATGTGTAATGACAATAAAGTTGAATCTAATCTAATCTAAAGTTCATTTTCACAACAATACCACAGTAGAGGGCAACTTAGTGCTGTGTTTGATCCTGTCATTTTTCTGAATTTTAATACAATAACCTATGCTGCATTGTGGGACTCGCTGACCGATTAAAGGAAGGAGCAGCAGTGTTATGTATGGGACTTTGTCAGACTTTGACAGGGCCTTTGTCAGTAACTTTTACAGTTCATATGGACCAGTTTCTTCTTCTTTCCGATAATAACATGTAAGTGTGATTAAAATTGTTGCCTCGTTTTGCATAGCTTGCAAAATATGTGTTTAATTGCGTGTTGTAACTTGTAATCGCTCCACACGGCTTGTAACCACTTATCTATTATAGATCAGTGCTTGTCCTGTATCTCTCAGGTTAAATCTGTATGGGGCTGTTAAAAACCACGTTAAAAACGTGATGCGTGCTTCTTCCATTGCTGATTTAAATGCGTTTCTGAACTCGTCATCCTCTGCTGTTTGCCTTTGCTATGGTCCCTATCAGCTGTTCCTACACACTGTACGCACCGCGTGGTCAATTTTAAAAATAATTCAACTTTTGCCACTGTATGGATTAATACTGAATGTGTGTCGATGTTAGTACTTGGGGTTAGGGTTAAGAGTAGAGGAATATACTGGTGTTCAACTGCATTGCTTTAATGCAGTGGTTCTCAAACTTTTTGCTGTGTGCACCCCTTTCTAATATTTGACACCTGTCAAGCACCCCTTTCTGCAATTAAACTCTACATTTTTAACTACAATAACTAAATACACATTTTCTGTATACGTGATTAAAGTAAAAATTAATAAAATATGTGAATTTAATGGACGAGCTTTTATGAAGTTGACAGTTTTAACAGCGTCATTAAGTACAGACAAAAGTTCATCTGGCATGTTTTTCATTGCTAGAGCTACTTGGTAGATGCTGCAGTGTACCCAGGAAACCAGTGGTGCAACTTTTCAGATGAAAGCTGCTGCTCCTTTGTGCCTTCTTTTTCCTCTTCTGCAGTTCCTCCAATTTTTTCTGAAAAAACTTACAGACATGTCTTGTAAGTGGCTGTGTCTTGTTTGTAAGTGCCAGACTATATATGAGGGCTTAAGACTGCTGTTAGCTAAAACCTCACCACAGATTTGGATGTGGATTAGGGGTGCATCTCCAATCCATGTAAACCCAAAACCAATGAAACTGTCGCTATATTTGCATTTCTTACTTGACATTTTCTTACTCTCCAGCGTAGGCCTAATTCTCTTCATCAGTACATCTCTGCTGGATTTCTCTGTTCCTGCCTTTGCCTCTTAACCTTGTTTGTTATGCTCTGAGTCCATATACTCAAGGCCACTGCACATCTCCATAGAAGAGGCCAATGTAGATAGTTCATCCCTACTGTTACTTGACTTCTTTAAAGTGCCAGTTTTTAACCAGGTGTCCATTTTGATGAATATAGTAAGCGAAAAAATTTTTTTGAATGTACTATCACTTAGCGAATAATGTGAAAGGGCGGGGCTATTGTCACGAGATGAGCGATATGCATAGGTTGTAAATTAAAATTTGTAATGTGATTTTTTTTCTCTCTCTCTCTCTCTCTCAGTGAATTTCTTTTCTTTCAAAAATATGCCATGTGAAGTTTACCCAAGATAAATGCATAAAAATAATAAAAGATAAAAATTTCCGCCATTACAAACATTTTCTCACGCACCCCTGGTGGTCAGACTGCGCACCCCTAGGGGTGCACGCACCCCAGTTTGGGAACCGCTGCTTTAATGCATTCCTGCATTGGGCCCTCACGTGCTCTGCAACTTCATAGCCTTGGTGGTTCTCTCGCTGAACTCAGTCAACCAATCACAACAGACCAGGTCATCAGACAAATCAGCGCAGATTAGCATCGCATTGAGGATTTTGCGAACAAATGAATCAATGAACAAATCATATACGAGTTGTTGGGATTAATTAGGTAAAAATAAATGCCTTGCATGCATATAAGCCTGTTGGTTGAGACCCCCAAAACCAAAATATCACCTTTTATATGCAAAATACAGGCTCTTTAAGTCCATCAACTTCTTTGTTAGTACTTGAGCTCAGTTCTATCAAATAATATTAATGTACATTTTATTTTAACAATGCAATTAGTGAACGTTCATACAGTTGAGAATGTTTCTGCAATAATAAGCATTGAAATTATACAAAAACCATCATTAAATGCTATTTAATGCATCGAGCAAGCATTTCATTGGCTTGAAATGCTATTTTTGTTAACAAATGAACTTATGTTATTCAGGGTTCATACACATTTTTACTACTAAAATTCAATGACTTTTCCATGGGCTTTCCAGGACTTTCAAGTCAATTTTCATGACCTAATGTTTCATGTAATAGCTACGAATATGTGGTAAATAATAAGAAAACGTATGCATCTTCAAAGTTATTACAGCACATCATCAAACAAAAACAACAAATCAACAATCTCGTTAGTTTAAATTAATCTTTATATCTATGTAAAATTTATTTAGATAGCATTCACGCAGCACTAATAATGTGAGAGCATGTGTTTGGCCATGGACAACAAGAAGTAGACAAATAACCTATATTTAAGTATACAGATACTTGTTAACTAATCTCCATGACTTTTCCAAAGCTTTTCCAGGCCTGAAAAATGCCATGACAAAATTTCCAGGTTTTCATGACTGTATGAACCCTGGCTATTGAATAAAATCTTTCAAAATGTTGTCAATAAAATTAATGAATTTAAATCATTTAAACCAAAAATAAATAAATGCTATTTTGTTTCATGATAAACTTTGTGATTTTCCTTTTATTCATTATTTATTGGAGAAAAAACATCCAGCATTCAGGTTTTGTTGCTGTTTAATTTGCTTTATTATAGTCATCATTCATCCATACACAAGAAGAAAATGTAGAAGAGTTCTGTTTTGTGTCACTAAAGAAGAAACAAAACTCTTCAAAATGTGCTGAAAAATCCCTCAGAGACAGAAGTTGGAGAACAAAGAGCTGAATGGTACAGTCATTCACTAAAAGATACATATATATATTTTTTACTGTAATATCTGTAATTTCTCCATTGTAACCATTAAACAGATCTGAAGAGGATCTTTTATCCGCTGGTTTTCTGGTTTTCGCATGTAATAGGAGTGCATCTGCAGCTCTCTATGTAGACGTAGTCATGAGGGATTTCTCTGCCGTCCGCACACTTCAGCATCACTTGTTTAACGCTGGTTTTCGTCTCCTTACAGCAGGAACAGCTGTGCATCATGATGTTGGCGCCCATTGAATACCTGCGCGGATTTACAAGAAAAAGATATGTTAGATTAGTATTAAAAGCTGATCCTAATAAATTTGCAATAATCGAAACACACTGTGGAGTGTTTCAAGCTGTCTATGACTGCATATAGCTAATATATTACAACATATTTGTACATATTTGAAAATTCAGTGGTTGACTATATATTTGGTAGGCATTGCTTGTTTTCCTACTTAAGAGAGTATGTGAGATTATGTGATTTCAGATGCAGCTAAATAATATTTAATAAAAATTAAATAAAATAGTCGGCTGGATGTCATGAGAATACTACAAAAACCTAAAAAACAAAGCTACAGCGGTTTCCCTGGTTAAAGCAACTTACATATTTATTATTGGTACAATAATATTGTACATTTTGCATTCACTTACTGCTGCTTCCATGGCAGTTACAATTTTGTGCTCTAGAATTTGCTTAGTGTTTTTTTTCATATCATTTTATTCATGAAATGTAGGTTGAATTAGCAAATTTGAATGCACACATAGCTAATGTCATCATTTAGATGTGCACGTGTTCTCACATTGATTCAGTGTCGCAGTTTCCACTGCAGGACGTTACTTCAATGGGGCTGATGGACTTGCAGTCATTGACTGTGACATCTGTCATGTTCTTCACACGAACACAGTTCTTGAGTTCACCTGAGATAGTAGAGGAGATAACGTCAAATACATTATTGTAACAATTAAAACACATTTGTGAAAAGCTGATAATATAATATAATATAATAATATAATTCAGCAAGTGAAAAAATCTGTGGAAATTCGCAGTTTCTCTGGATTTCCAGTTTCCAGTCATGTGTTTGAGTGAAATCATGACATTCCTTTTAAATGTAAAAAGAAAGATGTTGTAATTTAGAGCATAAAATGACAATCGGTCTAAACAACTAAAAGTTGCCATATATCGTATTAATGTTTGTTTATATAAATTTTTAGATAACACAATTCCAATGATAACAAAGATTAGTGAAATAAATTAAGAAGAAAAAAAAGCTCTAAATGGCAACATTTGATTTAAAATTTGGATGAAATGTAATCAGATCTTTGTAAAATAAAACAAAACTGAACATTTTACTCAAATATATGCCTAGTGAATCCAGAAAATGTTTTAAATTATATATTTTAAGTGGTTTCTCAATGTTTTCCAAAACTTTATTATTATACTTTCATTAAAATGACAGTTCAACCCAAAATAAAAATGACTTACTGCTCACCCTCTAGTGGTTACACACCTTCATGAGTTTCTTTCTTTTAGGTGAACTATCCCTTTAAGGGGTGATCCAGAGTGTATTTTTTAAGGATTTGTGTTAATAGGGTGCAAAGCAATGTGTGCTCATGCATCACTTGTAGAAAATCAGGTTATTTGTTCATATATCTTACTTTGATTATATACATCTACTCAGCTTACATGAAAACCATTGTCATATTTCCTAGTTCCTCCGAGCCCCCAAGAGGCTCTGATTGGTCAGCTAACATAATGGCAGCGCCCCCGATGCATTTTTTTGTAGTCCCCAAACTTTGTTCGCTGCAGGCTTTGCTAAGCTAACTCTGTAAAAGCCAATGTCTCCCTTTGCATTGAACTTTGAGTGTCTTACATTCAGAGATGTTGTTTATGTTCACACAGCTACATCACACATCAACTAAAGTTTAAAATATGATATCGTAGTGGACCACCCCTTTAAATAATCTATCATTTATAATACAGTGTAATCGTACACAAACTAGTTCTGCAAAAAAGCAAGGAAATAATGTCTTACAGGTGTTGCAACATCCATCAGCGTCGAGTCCGATTGTTCCCTGTCAAGACAAACAGAGCATGGTTTAAATGTTAGTGTGTCGTACATCTAAAGATCTGTAGTTTCAGACTTCAAAAATGTCAAAATGTTTCCTTTTAGTGACTTTTGTTCATCATTTAGGATGTTCATGAAGACTAAACAATAAATTCATTTAAATGAAGAGGTTTAATCTTGTGAAGAGAGACATGAAAATATTGAAACTTTTTAAAACTGGACACTGTTTAAAGCTGGTTGCTCAATCATGCTTGCTTAATGTGAAGTAACCAATGAGGTTCATTCTTGCTGGTCACATGGCACGTTTGGTGTGAACCAATAAGATTTGTTTTCCTGAATCAAGCAAGACAACACATCACATACAGTAGTGACTTTATGATACATTTATAGTTCGAACAGTCTACCAAAATATTCTTATAATGTGCATAAAACTAAAATATGGTTTCGTTAAAGATGAATAGATAGACTAGACTGTTTATCTTGGCTTATTTGTGTATTGAAGCCCTCCTATAGTATTATGAAAAGGCAAAGCTGGCCACGCTGAAAATTGCGTTGATATTTTAGCTCAGGGGTGGGGAATGTCCATATGCGGCCCACGAGACAATTTGATCCAGTCCATCAGTCAATTCATAATCTCCCATCAGGAAAGAAAAAAATTTAATATCTATGACAGAAAGTGACAATAAATAAATAAATAAATAAATAAATAATTTTTTTAAATATATGAAAAAAACTGAAATATAATATTATAGATACTATATAATAATATAAAATCCGTATGTCCCTACGTCAGAGTAACAGTCACTGTGAACGTGCATATGCATGTAACGTGTGCGCCTTTGAAGTTCTCATCATTGATACTCTTGTGACAGGCAAGAAAACAAGATGCAGAATGTCACGTTTTTATCAAGAAAAATTGACAGTTATTTTTTGTTGAAGTCAAAGGGAAGCCAATGTGCATAGTCTGTGAAAAAAGCCAATCTCGAGCATCATAACAACTCGAAGGCCCTTGGATAAAGCAAAACACTCTGGCGGAGTTTGGGTGCCCAACGAGCAGCTTTCACAAAACCGTATTCTGACAAACAGAATGTTATTCGTAAAAGTTTTGCAGTAAGTGGGCTAATAGCTAAAAAACTCACATTCAGAAGGAGAGTTCGTGAAAGAGTATATGGTTGCCGCTACGGATCTATCGCGCCAGATAAAGTAAAACGTTTTCAGAGTGGAAGTTTATCTTGAAGAACTGTCGCAGAACGGATAACTGATATGGCACAAAACATTGAAACAACACTTAATGACACTGGACTGGAAAAATAAATCCAGTTTTTCTCTCTGGCCTGCGATGAAACAATGGACATAACGAATACCGCCCAACTAGCCGTCTTTGTGCGTGGAATTACTGCTGAGTTTGAAACAACTGAGGAATTGCTGTCTTTGCAAGCCATGCACGGCGCTACCAAAGGTGAGGATTTGTTTGAGCAAGTAGTTTTGGCAATGAACAAATTTGAATTACTGTTTGAAAAGTTAAGTGACCTTGCCAAAGAGAAGTAGTTCCAACCATGGCATTAGAGAGGTTAGTGACATATACAGTGTGTTGAATAATGTACTGTGGCCCCTAAATAATGTTACAAATTGTAAATGGCCCTATGGTTAAAGCGCCAGCCAGTGGTTAAAATCTGCAAGTGCATTTTGCAGATTAAGTGCAGTGGTATTTGTGGCAGCAGTAGGAACATGTTGAACTGTAACCATCTGTATGTTTGCTGATTAATATATATATGTGAATAAAACTCAAAATGATAAAATACCAGCATAAAGCTGTCATGTGCCTCAGAATGCTTGGATTAAACCACTTGACTGTACAGATTTATTATTTAACCTCAGTAAACAGACGTTTAGTGGAGGGACAGAAATCTTTTGAGCAAAAATATTTCTTATGGGTTTAAAATGACATGAGGGTAAAGACATTACGACAGTGTGTTCATTAACGCTTGCCGAAATAACCCCACATGCTTCATTTTGGGAACTTACAGGCACACATTGATCTGGATTGATTTCGGGACATGTTGGTAGGGTCTTCTCTATTATGTACGTCCCATTGACTTGCAGGCAGGTCACACTTTCACATTTATAATTGTAACTCTCTCCCTCCTATAAAAAAAGACAGGCTGCGTGAGGATGGAAGAGCAGATTATTTGTCTG
>CAIGQQ010034560.1:873454-931685 GCA_903798035.1 Danio albolineatus | reverse complement strand
GATAAAGCGGGTTGGTGCTACTTTGCTTATTGTAACTCCAATTGTGTCAGTGAAATAACACAGAAGCCATGTCCTCAGACCACTACGATTCCACTTTCAACAGTTCCAAATGACTGTACCGATGTCAACAAAAAGGTCAAAAGAAAAACCTTATTCATGTACAAAATGCATTTGTAATTTGTAACTAGATAACCAGTACTTTTCATTTTTGTTGATCACTTTTATTTGAACCTTCAACAGAATGGAGAGTCTTGGAATGAAGGATGTACCACTAAAAACTGCATGAATGGCAAAGTCATCACAAGCCCTGTACAGTGTGACCCTGCGGATTCTGAGATACCTACATGTGCCAACGGGCTTAAGCCTGAGAAGGTTTATTATAATAATGGCTGCTGCACTAAGTACGAGTGTTCATGTGAGTTTAAGCCATGTTCCATAAAACATGATTTAATTCTTAAATATTGTGGATGATGAGCAAATTATTAACAGTGTCCTTAGAAATGCATCCTGTTTAACTTTGGTTTATCTTGTTTTCTGAATCAACAGGTCAATGCAGTGGCTGGGGTGACCCTCATTACAGTACTTTTGATGGAACATATTATGTTTTCCAAGGGAACTGCGACTATGTGTTGGTCCAAGAAATCATTCCAAGATACAATATCAGTGTCCATGTTAAAAACAATTATTGTGATGCCACAAATAGTTATGCTTGCCAAGATTCTGTGATTGTGAAGTACAAAGCCTATGTAATCAAGCTAGCAAGTAACACTGAACAGATTCAGGTAAGTAACAGGACTATATCAGACCACAAAGATCACATACTTTAGAAAGACCTGCTCTAAAATACATTTACTTATAATCAAATACATTATCAGTGCTAAAATGACTTGACATAGCAAGCACATATACGCTAGAATGGGAAAAAAGTAACCCAGGGGTTAAAATTCATTACAACTCATCCCTTTTGCCTACAGGTCTCTGTCAATGATGTTGTGAAGGTCCCAACTTTCTTGAATGAAGACTTCACCATTACAACCTCTGGCATGGCAGTAATTCTGAGCATCAAAGAAATCAAAGCTGAGATTTTAGTCAGTCATCAAGGTTTCAAGATCAATCTACCATTCTCCTACTTTCAAGGCAATACAGAAGGACAATGTGGTAAGTACAGCATGACGCCTTTCCAGCAATAAATGTAATCATGATAAATTTAAATTTAGGCAACAACTTTCCCAGATAAAAAAACGTATCTGTTAGTTCAGAATTTCACAATCATGTGCAAAATTTTATTTACTATAATGTAAAACGAACAAAAAAATAATTTACCCGTGTAAAAATGTGGTCACTTGTAACTGCTAAAAAGGATGTCAATATTTTAGGTGTTTGTGACAATGATGCCTCAAATGACTGCCGACGTCCTGATGGAACAATTGATCAGTCATGTGAGCAAATGGCAGCATTGTGGGCAGATTCCCCAGGATGTGAATCCCCACCACCACATCCAAGCGAACCCATTCCTACATGCACAGCACAAATCTGTGAGGTCATCAAGAGCGAGTAAGGAAAAGCTAACAACACCTATCAATTGTCAGATATTTTGGAATTTTTACCTCTTCACCACAGGTCATTGGCATCACCTAAATTGTAAAAGCTAATAGGCCGTTTTGCAACAAAATTACATCATTAGTTCATTCCTACATGCACAGCACCAACCTGTGAGGCCATCAAGAGTGAGTAAGGAAAAGCTAACAACACCTATCAATTGTCTGATATTTTGGAATTTTTTACCTCTTCACCACAGGTCATTGGCATCACCTAAATTGTAAAAGCTAAACAGACAGTTTTGCAACAAACTTACATCATTGGTTGAGCCAGTGTAACTGAATCTAGGCGAGTTCCCTCAGACCATTTCAAAAAACTGAATTTTCACCCCCTCTAATCCAACATTAGTCAGCCAACTAGTTTTCTAGCCAACTATCTTATCCAGCCCACACATATCAGAACTGGGATTCCAAAATACCAAAAGATGATGATCCAAGATACCAAAATTATGTCTGTTTCCAAACAACTCCTTTCTTCTCCATTGGTCTGCAAACTTATATTTGCGCCCCAATTGCATGCCAATGGTTGAGCCGATGTTTTTGTAACCAATCCACTCAGACCACTCAAACTACAATTTTATTTAAGACCAAAATAAAGACTTTTTTCAAACAGGCCCTATATCGGCAGTTGGTCAGGGATTTGCCCCCAAAACTTTCTCATTCGTGCTCATTCAGACCACGCAAACAAATTTCTATTAAATTTAATCCTGTGATAATGTCCATACTAAAACACTCCAGCTATCTACCGTTGATCCATCAGGTAGTTGCACCCCAATCTCACGCCAATGGTTTAGCCAATGTTATTGTATTCAGTCCATTCAGAGTGCTCAACCAAATTTTTAGTAAGTAATCACTGAACTATGATATGCTTCCTCCCTAACTTTTGTATTTTTCCAGTTTGTTCAAGAGCTGTCATGACATCGTTCCCTATCAAAGCTACTATGAGGCATGTAAATATGATGTGTGCTACAAAAGAAATGATACCATGGCCTGCGCTAGTTTAGAGGCCTATGCACAGCAATGTGGTCAAAAGTCTATCTGTGTAGATTGGAGAGGCTCAGATGACCTCAACGGACAGTGTGGTAAGAAGCACTATAAGCCCACAATAGAACATCTTTTATTCTGATTGCATCCTGAATCTCCTAACTGTCAACGGTTTATAGGATACAACTGTGCCGATCACAAGGTCTACCAGGCATGTGGGCCTAAAGTGGAAAAGACCTGCAGTACAAGGTAACAACTCTCTATCACATAACAATAGGAAGAGCTGATCTTTTTAACTTCCCTGCATTGTTAACATCGTGCTTGACCTACAATCAGATACAACGAGATGTTTGCGGACAATGGCGATCAAACATTCATGGAAGGTTGTTTCTGTCCTGAAAACACATACCTACTTAGTTCAACAACTGATCAATGTACACCAACTTGTGGTAAGTATTACAACTTTATTGACTTTTTCGGTATTTGTTACATTAATATGCCTTGAGATCCAACTGTTTTGTATTTATTATATGTAGACTGCATCGGTCCGGATGGATTACCAAGACAGGTCTGTCACTTACATTACATTTTACAGGATTGTGAACTTAAATCTAGTCCTTAAAATACTTAAGATTGATAAATGTGTGTAAATACCAAAGCTAAATCCTTACACTACTACAAAACATCAGTGAAATTGATAAAATGACAGATATTACAGATGTTTTACTCACATAACCAATCTTGCATTTGATTACTATCAACTCAGATTTTGACATCAATCATAATCCCAACTAACATTTAACTATTTTTAATTTAGCCTGGAGACTCATGGATTCTCAACTGTACAACATACAAGTGCTCAAGTGAGAGTTTTGGTGTTGTCCAAGAGCCTATGAACTGTCCAACAATAAAACCCTGTCATGAAGGATACAAAAGCGTAATTGAAAACTGCTGTCCAACCTGTGGTGAGTTTTCAAATACAGCAACAATCAGATAGCTAAACAGACTAAATTAAATAAATATGACCACAGTCTGACTATGTTCCTGATACATCAGACACAAAAACAAAACCATTGATATTCATAATCATTCATGAAAAGGTAATAACCAAGCAAGCATTTTGTGTGATTGTGTGTGTTTATGTTTTGTTTAATAGATGTCTAATAGATGTCTAAGCCTAGATGTCTTGGTTAAAACAAGGCAAAATTTGTACTGTTAATGAAAATCTTATAGACGTCAGACAATAGTCAACAAATAAACTCTAAAAGACAGAAATAAATGATGTGAATGAATGTAAAAAATAATGTTAATAATAATAGCACAGATTATCTGAACATGTAACCACATGGAATTAGAGCAACCCCTGTAAACATTCCAAAATGCAACAAAACACATTTCACCCTCATTTACACAAGCCTCTCTGCCTATTCAGTGTGTGATACCAGCCTGTGTCCAATGAAATGTGATGTGGGATATGAGCTTTCAGAAGAAATACCCGAAGACAGATGCTGTCCACACTGTGGTAAGTCTTAAAAAATGTACACTAGCAATAATAAGCCTCAAATATCTTTTTTCTACAAATAATAAAGATTATATCCCTTTACAACTTTTGGGATTTAGAGCTTTAATGCAACACACTTAACACACCAAAGATACAAAAATTGTTGTAATACTAGTTTAACTTACTAAAAGGATAACCCTCACAATTTTCTCACACTCAAGTTGTTCTAAACCTTCCCACATAGCAAACGGACTTGGCCCAAATGTGGCCTCATTATGGCACTGCTGGCGTGTTGCCGGCACTGGCATGCATAATGTCAGCCGAATGTGGGCCATGCATGGCAATGATGGCACTGCATGCATGACGGCAAACTACATTTGGGCCAGTTGTGGATGGGAGGTGTGTGGTCCAGATCAGTGTAGTGATTTTTCACATTGTTAAGTAACATTAGGCTGGGTTATGGCTAGGCCCACACGGAATCTGCGCGCGCAGAATTCCGCAGATTTTTAGCCCATCATTGATTCTGTTTATTTACTGGTGTAAATGTGTGTAAATGTATATTTAATCAGTTTTCAAATTCATGTGATTTATTTACAATACAGTTTGTAAAGTAATATTTTTGGTGTTTTAGTAGATATTTTATATGAGAGACATGCATTGTTTACCAAAAAGTGAATCTAATTAGATTCGCATTATAAACAATAAATAAATGTTAAAAAGGTATTACTTTTTCATATATTAATATAATATACATATAATATTTCATATATTAAAGTTTTAATTATGATACTCCCAAAATCATTCCGCATAAATCCGCAGATTTTTTACAAAGTACTCCGCAAAAATAGCAAAAAATGTCCGCAGATTCCGTCTGGCCCTGGTTATGGCTCAGTTTCTGGTGTTTCTGGTTAAAGTATAAACTTATAGCTGAGAATCGGTACCAATAATAAACCTGTTTTGGCCCAGTTAAGGGCCAGTTAAGAGTGATCGTTGGCTGAGATTCAGGGCGGTTATGGCCCATGTGTGGCCTTTGTCTTTAATCCAGTTACGGGCCACTTCAGAAACGTCATTCTTTGCGGTACTTGAGCCAAGGCAAAAGTTCTTGTGTGGACCAAAAAACATTTGCTAAGTGGGTATATGAATTTCTAAATTCTCTTGAACACAAAACAGGATATTCTGAAAAATGGTGGAAGAAAGCAGCCATTGACAAAAAAATCAATGTCAGTGAATTGACAACTGAAGTCAATGGCTGTCTTTTTTCCAAACGTTCACTGTAAAATGCTGGGTTCCACACAATTCCTTCATTTTGTCCCAAAACAAATTAAGTTAACTTAATCATTTTTACAAATTTAAGTGGATCGAACCTAAAACAATTAAGTTGTCCCCAAAAACCCTAAGAATGGTGTTGTTTCAACTTATTTTAAATAAGTAGTTTGAACAAGTAGCAAATGATGTGTTATTGTTGTGTTACATGTTGTGTAACTCAAACTGGTTTGGAACAAGAGGCAGATGATTAAATGATGACAGAATTTAGATTTTTGAGAGAACTATGCTTTGTGCAATTTCTAACAGTGTCATTTTTTTGTGTCTAGTGCCCAAAGATGTTTGTGTGCACAATAACACTGAGTATCAGGTGAGTTGCTGGGTTCATACTATCTGGTAACACCAACAGTAAAAGTCTTCTCCAATGATGGCTTGACCTTTTTTCTTTGTTTTCGTAGCCTGGAGTTAAAATCCCAACAGAGCCTTGTATGGAATGTCACTGTCATATGGATAAGGATAAAGATATGGATGAAGACAGACATGCTACACTACACACTGTGACTTGTGTCAAAAAAGTCTGTACACCTTGCGCTGAGGTAATCATTTCAACTAATGCTAGTGATTAAAATACATTGGGACTGATTTATTGTCTGAATTCCAACAGTGTAAAGACCAACAATAAGTTTTGAGTTCTAAAACGTCTTCATAGGATCCTACATTAAATTATCCCAAATGATCGAGTAGAATTTGATTGACTCTTTTGTGCTCCTAGGGCTTTGAGCTTGTGGAACAAGAAGGAGAGTGTTGTGGAACATGCAAGCAAAAGTCCTGCATTTATACAGCGCCAGACAACACTACTCACACTCTCCAGGTACAAACCTTTCTTCAGTTGTATACCACTGACCAAATAAAACCTTCTTTGTTTGTACTTCAGTACTTATTTTAGTCTGCATCTCTCTTTATTTCTTTCAGCCTGGAGAGGTGAAAAGTCATCAAAAATGTGAAACTATTAACTGCCGTGAAATTGATGGTGTGTTTGTGACAGAGAAGATCAAACCTAAATGCCCTGACTTTAATCCTGATGACTGCGAGGATGTAAGTAGTAGTTGATAAGATGTATTATTCATAATTATGCATTAATTCAAGTTCTCAAATAATATAGTCAAATTTCACTCAATATATTGAATATATATAATTAGATAAAATGGTCAAAGATTAAACGTTTTTAAGCAAACTCTCAGAAATAAAGGTATGCGAGCTGTCACTAAGGTGGTACCTTTTAAAAGGTACAAACTTGTACCTAAGAGGTCCATATTAATACCTCAAGGGTACATATTAGTACCTACAAAGTACAAAAGTGTTCCTCTTAAAATTTGTGAGTACTAATATATAATTTTGAGGTACCAATATGGACCCTTTAAGTACAAATGTGTGCCTTTTGAAAAGGTACCACCCAAGTGACAGCTTACATACCTTTATTTCTGAGAATGCATTAATGGAAGGTAATTTGCTAATTCAGGGTATCTGTGTGGTTTTAAAAAGTCTTAAATTTCAAAAAAACTTTTTTTAATTGTCTTAAATGCTCTAAAATAGTGTGTTGTAGGTCTTAAATTATTTTAAAAGGGTCTTAATTTGTAAGGCTATACCCAGTTGGGCCAACATCCATCCAATCACTAACAATATATTTCAATAATCATTTCAGTAAACATTTATTTATTAACTCTATTTACTTATTAATCTAATTATCTTCCTTACAATAACATGTTTTTAATGTTTTTTTTTATTTTTAAAAAGATTTTAACTTGGCTATAAAAAATCTTTGGTGTTTAGCCTTGTGTACAGTAAGGCCCAATCCCAATTCTATTTTTGTACCCCTACCCCTTCCCCTTGGCCCTTACAACCGAGGGTTAAGGCTTCAAAACTTACCCCTAAGAATTGGGACAGCACTTCAACACCTGCACACGTCATCAAATGTCATCGCGATCTCTTGCTTCATACGAGATCAGACGATCACGACTGCTGGAGTTATTCCAGTTGTGTTATTGTTTGGTGTTTATCTTCAGGAAATCACTGAAGGCTTATATTATGTTATCATAACGATCTAATGTGGCAATAAGATCGTAACTGTAATGTGTATTTACACAGTGGCCATATTTATCTATGTAAACACACGAAAACAACATTAACATTATAGTAGACACTGTAAAAAGCTCTTTCCCAGCCACTAGACTTTTCTGACAGGGTTTTCGAGTGTCATCGTGTGTCAGAATGTTTTGGGACTGCTGTACATGAGTTATGATTATGGATTATAGATCGCGAAATTTAGCAGGTTTTTTTGCGTTTTTTTTTTTTTAAAGCATGACCGTAAAACACGAACGCGGTTATGAATTTATTAAAACGTGTTTGTTTGTCGTAAAAATTTGTGATAATGACAAAAATATTAATTTTTGGATCTCCTTACTTCCGGGGATATTTTCTTACCCCTCCGTTTGAAGTGTGGTCCTGAAAAATCTTCGTTCGAAGGGGTGTATACGCCTTGCCCTTAGCCCTATGCCTTCAAGCTAAAGAGAATTGGGACACCACTACCCCTTGACGTGAATGCGTAAAACGAGGGGTAGGGGTAAGGGGAAGGCCTAGGGTGTAGAATTAGGATTGGGCCTAAGTTTACAATTTAATTCATCATGGTCTTAAAATAGTCTTTAAAAGGTCTTAAAAAGTCTTAATTTTGACCTGATAAAGCCTGTAGAAATCCTTTAATTTCATTTGATTCAGACACCAGAATTGGACATCTAATTTTCTAACCTACACAGGAATGTAAAATACAAATATTCACCAATAACTTATTAATAATAATAATATACTTCAATAGTTTGTATGATTGTGGTTTAGTTACTTTCCACTAATGCTGAAATCTGTGACTGTTTTTACAGGGAACTGAGAGATTTGATGACGACGGATGTTGCAAGATCTGTAAGAAACTCTTTAGTTAATGTCAATTATTTGCTTATATATGTACAGGATGTATATATGGTAGCTTTTGACCACTACCACTAATGCTTGCCCAATTATGTATTCCCTTAGGTAAGCCAAAGACCTGCATTGTTCTTAAAAACACCACACATGTGAGTGCAAACGACTGCAAGTCCATCAGCCCAATAGAAGTGACGTCCTGCAGTGGTCACTGTGGCACCCAATCAATGTAAGGACACATTCACTTCTAATAGCCATTTTATGGTGCTTTCATTGTATAACCAAACACAAGTAGGCAATGAGAAATTAAAGTGTAAATGGAGTCTGAAATTATTTTTAGATTCAACATTTCCAGAGGAAGTAAAAATGCATCAGATTTTTGTATTGCTAGACTTCGTATAGCTTTTGTAGTTTAAAAAACAAGAAGATGAGCTCAAATTAATTGGAATAGCCACTATAATCCAGCTACTTACCCAATTCTATAGCATGCTATAGCTAGATTGGGTTTTATACTTTGATGCCTGAAATTGATTGGTTTGAAAGCATTTAGCATTCTCACACAGAGTCTCCTTTCAAGTTAATATGTAAGTTATGTGCATTTATTTTGTAATATTGGATCAAACGAAGCTAATTAGAGCATATTCATCTTCCACAGGTATTCAATGGAAAACAGCATCATGATGCACAGCTGTTCTTGCTGCCGAGAGGAGAAATTCGGCACTCGTCAAGTGAAGCTGAAGTGTGCCGACGGCAGAGAGATCATTCACGACTACGTTTACATTGAGAGCTGCACATGCACTCCTACCAAGTGCGCTGATTAGACGTAGGCATGCAGACTGGATTAAAAAAGCTGACCTTAATCAAAGCTTTGTGCTAAATTACTTAAGAACATAATACTTGAAGTAATAACAATGTGCGTGTGCATGCGTGTGTGATCTAACAAAAAAACGTATTTATGCTTTTATTCTCGGGATATGGCTTTCACTTTGTGTTTAAATGTTTAATCCTGTTTCTTCAAGCTTTTTTCTGTGATGTAATGAAATTTCCTGATATTTGTAATGGAATTAGGGGAATGATTAACTTAATAAAGAAGTCAACCAGCAACAGTTCAATTTCAGTGCATTCAATTTCCCAAATAAAGGGTCAAAAAAAGATCTTTAATAAAAATAGTCACATTTTTAACTGCATTTAGAAATGCTTCTCTGATTTGTTCTGCTTGGTTTTATTTAAACCATGTAGTCTACATCTGATCAGTGGTGTAGCGGACATTTTATAAGTGGGGGGACAGCTGAATAAGATCGAAAAGTTTACATCCATGTGATCATTAATCACCTGTTTCTAAATGGTCTGTTTTTAAAAGTGAGGGGGATGTATCCCCTCTGTCCCCAGTGGTTGCTATGCCCCTGTATAAGATAGATTTTCTGATAGCTAGAATATTATTGTGTTGGCACTGAGGTATTAGATCCATTTAGGCCTTCTCAAGAAAGCACAATACATACAATGCAATACATCAACAAATGTGTTGGGCTTTTAATCGAAATTGTTCAATAATATAATATATAATTCTGCAAACTTAAATATAAAAATGTCTAAGCCTTTCTGAATGAATTTGGAGGCCATAATTCCTCTAATACTAACTCAGATATATGCTAACTCACCTGTCAAGGAACTTTATCACTCACTCCTTTGCTGCAAAATTCATTAATTTATTGTATAATATTGTATAATATTTTAGGACATACATTAGTGAGCAGCACGTTTGCCTCACAGCAAGAAGGTCGCTGGTTCGAGCCTCAGCTGGGTCAGTAGGCATTTCTGTGTGGAGTTTGCATGTTGTCCCCGAGTTTCCTCCGGGTGCTTCGGTTTCCCCCACAAGTCCAAAGATGTGGTGAATTGGGTGAGCTAAATTGTCCGTAATGTACGAGTGTGAATGAGAGTGTATGGATGTTTCCCAGAGATGGGTTGCAGCTGGAAGGACATCCGCTGCGTAAAACAATTGCTGGATAAGTTGGCGGTTCATTCCGCTGTGGCGACTCCAGATTAATAAAGGGACTAAGCCGAGAAGAAAATGAACGAGTGAATCATTTTAGGCTATGAAGCATACATAATCCGCCTGAGTATGAACACCATATTACAAGCGTTTGTTTCAGACTAATCGTGATTGGTCCATTCTTGCAAGCGGTGACAAATGTTACAGAAATCACACAATAATGAAAGCAAGAACAAATAGGTATAGGAGGTGGTTTTAAATCATTTTTAACCTTACTAATGATTTAAAGTGATACCAAGTAAGCTAAAAAAACAAAAAAACAATAAATAAATAGTTAAAACATACGTAAAAATAAAAGTGCCGCAAGCCCCGACCAATCATATGCCCGTACGTGACATGACGTTTTAGGAAGTGATTCATGTACATACTGGCGGGAGTTTTAGTTGTTATTAAACAAGCTAACAGCGTACAGACAGCAAAAGCCAAGCGAAAGCAAGCGACAGTCTAAAAGAAGTTTTTTAAACCAATTCTTCTTAAAAACACTAAACAGGCAAGTGTTTGGTTTACAAAGGCAGAATATATACTTCGTGAGTTTAAAACGAAGCCGACAATGCTTGTTTGTTTACTTGTTTGGCTAAGTGAATGACTGTAACGTTATATGAAGTTAATAACTAATCCAAATATCACTTTTAAAAAGATAATGGTTTATTTTTCATATTCGTCATTGATGTTGAAACGTTATTTAACACATTTTATACGCAGTCTTCTTATATCTAGTAAGTTTAACTTATTTTCTATTGAAATTAACGTTACTATGTTTGTTTGTTACAAATAAGTTAAGTATTTACATAGTCTATTTCATATTTACTTGCCACCAAATGATGAGTAAAATATCTAATAGTCTAGTAATAAATGTATTACTGCATGTATGTTCTATTTTTCCACCTCTATTAGTAGTTATTTGTTCATTTGTAACACCCCTGAGGTGTCAAATAGCTATATATTTTAAACAGATAATGTTTGGAAGTATGTATTAAATAATATTAATCAAGAATTAATTTCTGTCATTATTTAACATTATAATTTTGTTCTATACATGTATGCTGAATTGCCGATATATTTTTTTTTTACACAAAATATTTTTTTTTCTAGGTTATATAGAGTGCTGTTAACCCATAAGAAAGTGCAATAAAAGTAACAACGATGCAGATCAAATTCTCTTCTTCATGTTGTGGCCCTATTTACTTATCATGCATTTATTCGCAGGTCTGTGTATATACAGTACAGTAGATGCCCAAGATGAAGGTTACGGTGGATTCGATATTATCATTATCTGAGAGTGATGATGGAGATGAGCTGCAGAAGCATCTCACTTTGTTGTCCGATGATCAGGTTTGTGATTACTGTGTGTACTGTAGGTTCAAAGTGTCTCGAATAAGGTTTTAAATCATATCACATACCACATGCAGTGGTGGAAAGAGTACTGAAAAATCATACTTAAGTAAAAGTACCATTGCTTGCCTAAAAATGTAGTGCGAGTAGAGTAAAAGTATCTGTTGTAAATATTACTCAGAGAATGAGTAAAAAGTAGACCTTTTAAAAGTACTCGTGAGTAGTGAGTATTACACTGTAAAAAGCTGATGAGTTTACATGTAATTTGTGGATGTGTGTAAATTTAACATTTTGTAATGCATTTAGTTATTTTAGCATTTAGTTAAGGATTTAGGTAGTGTTAGAAAGGTCACACTTCATTTTGATGATCCGTTTGTTGAAGTTACATTGCAATTAATTCTCATTTGATTATAAGTAGACTGTTAGGTTGGGGTTAGGGGTGGGGTTAGTGTAAGTTGACATGTACTTGCAAAGTGTCTTATAGTCAGTTAAATGTCTGTTGAATGTCTGTATCAACAGATATTAGGCATACAGTCTACTAATACTCAAATGGATCATCAAAATCAAGTGTTACCGACCAATTTTCAACATCTTAAACCAATGTCATATTGACGTCAAATACTGACATTTATTTGTCAGGAATGGCAACCGAAATAAAACGTCTGTTAGACGTTATAGTGGTAATGTCCACACATCAAGCTGTAACATCATTAGACGTTGCTGTTTGGTTGATTTTAGGTTGATTTTAGGCGTTGGACATTGATGTTGGTCTAATTTTGGGTTCTGATGTTCATTTACAACAAACAAAAAGTTGGTGTACAATGTCAATCTGATGTCATTTGCCTGCGGGGCATCTAATCAGTGTCTGGACATCGATTTTGGACATCGTCTTGGACACTTTTAATGCTTTCAAACAGTTTGCTGCTATTATAAATCGCCCATGTCTTGAGGTAGTTCATTATGATGCGATTTACCTATGCAATTTGATTGGACAGGAATCACAAGACTACTAAGCCAATCCCCATAGACTGGAAAAATAAAAGTAGTGACTGCAGTTTGAAGGGAAAGTAATGGAGTAAAAGTAGATACACCACTAAAAATGTACTCAAGGGAAAGTAAAAGTACACATTATTAAAACTAACTAGTAAATTACTATTTCTGAGAAAAAACTACTCAATTACTGTAATTTGAGTTTTTGAAATTCGTTACTTTACACTACTGACCACATGTAGGTAAAATGTTTAAATTACTGTATGTGCATTGTGGTCATGACCTACAAATGTGTTTTTTGTCTTATGTCCATCTTCAGCTCACAACCATGCTTACTAATAGTGCTCTTAAAGGGAAGGATACAGGCGTCCTGATCAAAGCCATATTTAAAGGTAATGAAGTGTTAATAATAATAATAATGAGTTTATTGTATATAGCACAATTTAGGTGCTGGATGCTAATTCTACATTATTTTAAAGTATACACCTCTGAATATTTCTACAATACTTTTGTCAACCGAAAACTGTTGCTTCTGCATGTCTAATAATTGTTGTTAAAGATTGTTTCTGTGTGTATATATTATTTATTTTTTAAATAACACTGTTCTTACCCAAAAATAGTCATAAATGCAAGTTGGAAATGGGTAAAAAAAAAAAAAACATTAAAACAAAATAAATAAAATATGCATATATATATATATATATATATGAGCAATTCCAGCGTTATGGATGTGACATTTGCAGTAAAATCTTAAAACATAAATTGACAGAGGAAGTATATATTAACATTATATTGAAACATCGGTTTATATTTTCCATAACATCTAACCACAGAGTTGTGGGAGCAGAAAAATATAAATCTGTAAACATTTTTTATATTTTAAATAAGAAAAATAAACATGCGTTATGGATGTGATGAAAAAAAGCTAGCAAGTTTACAGTATACAACATATTTTGTAGAAAGTCTGTGAATTAAACTGCACAACCTAAAAGAAATAATGCTCATCAAAAGTATAAGACTTGTCTTTCTATAGAACAAAAATGATTGATTTTATTTCATTTGACATGTTTGCATTTATAAGGAAAAAGCTTTGTTATGGATGTGACATCTCTGTTATGGATGTAACGGATGTGAAATTGCCACTTGTGCGACTTTTGTAAATCAAATATGATAGTTTGAAAACACCGACAGATACATTTTTGAGTATTTTTAAAGCACTGTAAGATACAAGTCTACACAAAAACGCAGAAACGGTTTTGCTGTTTTGGTGAAAACTTAATTTTATTCATGGCAAGGTTGACATTTGCGTGGAGTTGCTCATATATATATATATATATAGTTTTCAAGCCCACACTTGCAAAAATAAAAAAAATTGTAAGATAAAAGTATCAATGATTATTATAATTTTTCATCCAATGGCAGAAACAATTATGAAGTATTTATATAATTTAAAGTAAAAGAAAAAATCTCTTAGATGCTTCAAGTACAGCTGAATATCAACCGGTGTTTATATGTGTGTGTGAGGTTAGGTTCACCAGTGAGTGTCACTCATGGCGCGAACCGCAGACTGCTTGTGTATAAGCACTGTATTCCTCTGTGTGAGTCTGGAGACCTGCAGACAGAAGTGGCCTCAGACATCATAGGTCTTCTGATGCTGGACGTGAGTTACTAACATTTTAATGATGTATTCAGAAGAATGTTTCACACATCTAGAAGAATGATTTTATTAATCAAATTCTTACTTTATTGCAGTTATTATTTGTAGATAGTGATCATAGGATGGTTACATAAGCTGATTTAAATTTATACTGTAGCTGTCTAATTTGAGTGTCTACTATGCCATAGACACACAGTCTTCCTGGACCTGCGTTAGCCACTTTAGCGTCTTTATATGTGGATGCCATCAAAGTGGGTGAGATGAACAGCGGGAGATCACTGGAACTCTTCCCTACAATCTTAACCGCTCTTTCTGCTACAGACGCATTGGCTTATGGGAAAGGTAAGCTACTCTTTTGTTAAACTCAGTGTTCTGACAAAAAGGTTATGGCAATAATAACATCTGAAATATGTTAAGGGGTGTTAATAAGTTACATAATTTGGGAAAGTTAGAGTTCTTGAGTAGTATATATATATATTATTTATTTGTTTATTTTATTTCTTGGAAGAAAGCATATAAAATAACGATAATTTGAAATTGTTCAGAATTACAGAGTCATGAAAAAATTAAACAGCACTCAGTTATTCTCAAAATCATTAATTGGATATCATTATTATTAGCACCAAATTAGCATATTAGATTTCATAAAATTTCAGTATCTTGATTTCTGATGGTCATGACACTGAGGCCTTTTTATTTTATGCTATTACATAATAGTGTACGTTTTTGTTTTTTCTTCAGGTGAGCTGACTGGAGATGAATACAAGAAACAGCTGATCAACAGTCTTTGCTCTAGCAGGTAAAATTGGCATTTTAAGCAAATACAGTTGAAGTATTTCAAATATAAAGTGCTGTTTAATGGAAAAAAAAAAATTTCAACACATTTTTAAACATAACAGTTGTAATATTTAATTGTTGCACATTGTATGTTTCTAGTTATTTTGTAAGATACTAGTAATTAGCTAAAAGTGCAACTTCAAGAGTTAGCTCAAGATTTATAAACAGCTTGTTTGGCATGCTGTCCCGGGAGAGAGCCCTGAGCTCAAGGGATCCTCGGGCCCAGGGCTCCCTGCCTTTTGCGGGGCGAGGGGAGATTGAGCTTAGGTGGGCGTGGTGTACGGCAGAAAGTTTGTTGACGTCATTTTCGCTCGAGGAAATATCTACAGTAAAGCTTTATGGGTCGTTCACAAATCATACGAGAAGCACTTCTCACAAAACAGATGCTTTATTATACACATAATCACTGGTGTAAAAATGTCATTACTGACTGAACATGATCTGATTATAACTGCAGATCAATGATGCAGAATAGCCTACAGTCCGCGATTATATCAAATAAATAAATAAATGCAGCATATATGAACACATACAGCCCCACACAGTCTCTGATGTTACCAAATTACAGAAAAACTACACACAGCAGACATGTATGCTTTATTTAGGTTCAAAAACAATACGAAATAGAGCCCCGTCTGTGCAAACCTCTCATCTGTATCTTTTATCTTCACCAGTACATGTAGCAGCTCCGTCATTATTCTCTCGTTAGAGAGTAACTCCGTCATTCCGAGTTTATAATAGTCCAGGTTAAGAACTTTGTTATTTCAAACATTGACGCGCACGCGATCACAAGAGACAAGTGAAACCTTGCGCTTATGGGCTCGTAACCCATAACATCCTGCTCTTCTCTCGGCATGGTGGCCGTTCAAGACGACGACAAGGTTTGTTTGAGCTCGGGTCGACCATGGCTCGTTATTATATGCTGATATTATTTCGGAGCATTGTCTCTCGGCTGTGTATTAAACATGGCGGGTCCTTTGTTTTCATTCTGCTTGTTGCGCAAGCATATGACGTATCTCTGTAAGCCAATGGCGTTCAGCTGCGCGTCTAGCTCCACCTTATGGCACCCTTTCTGGGTTTGGTACCCTTTCGAAAGGGTGACCAAAAAGGGGTACGGTACGGTTCAGTTTGGTACGCTTTTAGACAGTGGAAACGGCCTTAAAAGCGTACCGAACCGTACCGTACCGTACCCCTCAGTGGAAACGGGCCATAATATAGAGCATATGTTGAGAGGAAACCAGGGGACCCGGGTAAAACCCACACGAACATGGGAAGAACATGCAAACTCCGCACAGAAAAAACAGATGGCCCGGAGCCAGTGGTATTCTTTCTGTGAGGCAACAGTGCTAGACACTGAGTTACCGTGCCACCCATTCTGGAAAAAGATGGAGGAAGAGGGTTTCTTCAAGACTAATATAGTTGTAGAAAGGAATTGAGGATAAATATAATGACTTTGGATTTTTTAGTTGCTAATTAAAAGCTAATGTGGGTCAGTTGAGTCAATCATGAGGCTGTGCTCCTTTCGAAATTGGTTTAATATTAAACTTCACTTAACGGTTAATTAGATAATAGGCAAGTCATTGGCCAACTGTGGTTTGTTCAGTAGCCAATCAAGATATATATCTTGGATTTGGATTTGAAAGCTGCAACTGCATATGAGATGCAATGTCAGACACAATGCACTTAGTGGAGCTAGACGTCACTGTGAGGGGTAGGGCTAGGTGTGCACTTTAAAAACCATTGGATGCAGCTCACCTTGCAACTGCACCAAGTCTGCATGCAGACCCCTATCATAATAGCATAACAACCTCTTTAAAAATGTGAACCTCTTTACAAATCTCTCCTTTTCTCACAGATGGGATCCACAGTGTGTTATTCATCTTACAACCATGTTCAGGTATGTTAAAACATTTTCTGCCTACTGTAGATGTTCACTTTGCATCTTGGACACAACAGAACAACCTGTTTTTGTGTCAGGGATGTTCCCTTATCAGCGGAGGAGCTTCAGTTTCTGATTGAGAAGATTCTGCGCATGTTCCTCAAGCTGGATCTACAGGAGATTCCCCCTCTGGTTTATCAGCTGCTGCTGCTGTCTGCTAAGGTCAGACATCACTTCATAGCTTATATGTCTGTAGTGTTTCAAAACTTGTCTCTGGATGTTCAGATTCATATTTTTGTCATCAACAGGGCTGTAAGAAGTTGGTTCTGGAGGGCGTCATCAATTACTTCAAAAAGCAAGACCAGCTTCAGAAAGAGGAGCAGAGAAATGGAGAGTGAGTATCTTACACACTGGGATGGTTTTTAATTTAACGTTTGGATCATTCTTTTTTTTTTCCAGATATATTTTTATTGAACATTTTTAGTGCACAAAAAAATCCATCATTTATATAATTTGAATCCTGACTCCCAAATGGAAAATTATTATGATAAACAAAGTAGTAACATTAAAAACATTTGGATTACTTTATTTTTCTTCACATGATAGGTGTGAAGATGTGGAGGTGCAGACCATCCCACAGGATCAGCTGCGGCATGTAGAAGGAACTGTGATCTTACACATAGTTTTTGCTATCCGTCTTGACCACGAGCTTGGAAGGGAGTTTTTTAAAAACCTTAAGGTAAACATCTACCATAGTTCTACTTGTAATAACCTTTTTTTTATATGAATATGCTAGCTGGTTGTCTTGTTCTGTAGGTGGCCCAAAGTGATCCGCTATGTCCATTCAGTATCGCTCTGCTGCTCTCTGTGGCTCGCATACAACGTTATGAGGAGCAGGTACGTCTGTTTCATTCTTCCTCTTAAAAACTAGTGACCTGTCTACAAAGTACGGCAGGGCAATACAGCTTGAAATATGTCTATGCATTCGAATAAGCTGATTTCCATACAATAAAATAGGTGAAAATGTGAGCAGAGTTGTACTGTTTGTCTAAATTAACTTTATAAAGCAGTAAGTGAAACTCACTAGACTGATTGCATCTGGTGTAATTCTGATGTACTTTATATTTTTTATAGCCCATGAGGTCAGAGTAGAGGATTTCTGAATGGCAGTAAAGTTACGCACATGAAAGTAACTATATTGCAGATGTAGTACACAGTTATACTATATAGATTTTTAACGGTCACCAAATGTTCTATTGGGGATTTCACATTTTTATGATGTTTAACATTTGCTGTCATAATGTGAAAAGTACAATGTATTACACTATAATGTGTTTAACCATGGTAGCATTCTGTTTAAACATGCTAATGGCATACTAAAATATGCTAGCAGAGTGTTAGGAAATGTTACCATGCTGAAGTATAATATCAATTTGTGATAAAAACGTGCTTGCAATTCATTAAAACATGTTGGAAATAGGCACCAGTAGCCTCACAGTTGTTGTCACAATACTGAAATTTCTAACTTCGATACTATACCTTAAAAAATATCAATATTCGATACCATTTTCGATACTGCAAGACCCAAACCACACACAAACTCAAAGTTAATAGTATAATTTTTTTATTATTAAAGATAAAGAAGGCTAGAAAATGAGAATGTGGTATATTTTACATCAACAAAACATATTGTGTCAGTGCGCTTGTTTTTAAAAAGAAATCTTTGTGATTGTATATTACTCATAACCCTTAGGTATTTGAGTTCCTGAAGGGTGCTATCACTAAAAACTTCAAGGACGATCAGATTCAGAACAGCTCAAAGTTTCTGCAGGATCTCCTGCCTCAGTGTAGCAGCGTCTCTGACATGATTCTGGACACTGTCAAAAACAGGTCAGGTTCAACTATTTTTGTATTTGTTTGTTTATTTGTTCTTATTATTATTTCGTGTGACATTATCTCTTTATCTTCAGTGTGTTTGGCTGGGATCATGTCACTCAAGGTCTGGTGCAACTTGGATTCATCCTGATGGACTCATTTGGGCCTAAACCAGGACCATTCGGCAAGGTGACAGAAGGACTGTCAAGTACGGCTAAAACACCAAACCAGCTAGCATGTAGACTTGGTGGACAAGTTCTCCTCGAGAGCTTCAAGGTACAATACGAGCAGTCATAAATCCTTAAATCATCTTCCAAATATGGGAAATTAAGCCTTGTGTTTTCTTTTATGTACAGATGCATGAACCAATCAGAGGGGAGATACTAGAACAAGTCTTGAACCGATTGGTTACTAAAACAGCCTCTCCTGTCACCCATTTCATTGGTTAGAAAACATATTTATGCAGATTCATGCTAATGAACGAATGAATGTTTCATTTACGTCTATCTGTTGTGTTCATGTCGCAGACCTTCTTTCCAACATAGTGATGTCTGCTCCCATGATCCTCTTGGAATCTTCCTCTAAGGTCACAGAAACATTTGATCAGCTCTCTTATTTGCCTCTTAGTACTGTGCAGGGTCTCCTCAAAGCGGTGCAGGTAACATCTCAAACCTTAATGAAGAATGTTGGTGTCAGATGATCCAGCATATCTCATGATGATGTTTCCTCTCTTCAGCCCCTGCTTAAAGTGAGCATGTCTATGAAAGATGCCCTCATCCTTGTCCTCCGTAAGGCCATGTTCTCCAGGTAGAGTAAGCAATAGTCTATGCATCCACATGTATTGAAGAATAGATGTGCTAATGATTCTCCTCTCTCTCTGAAGTCATTTAGATGGCAGAAAGTCAGCAGTGGCAGGATTTCTGCTGCTGTTGAAGAACTTTCGTATTCTGGGGAGTTTAGCTTCAAGCCAGGCTAGTCAGGCTATTACATCAAGCCAGGTAAGCTTTAGGTGTACTATTTTTTTATAGATTTTTTTCCCACTCCTAAGTTTTTTTGTCTTCACTAAATGCCTGCAACAAAGCAAAAATAAATAAATGCAGTCCAAATTTTTTTTATATATTTTAATGCAATTAAATTTTGGTCAGTATTGTTCATATTTGATTTTTAACTGTCTCATTGACTGTTGAATAAAGGGTGGAGTGAGAGGACTGTTTCACGCTGAGGAAGGCATTGTCCTGAAGCGTTTGTTTTGTATTACCTAATGACTGTAAAATAAAGGCTATACAGAGTAATTATTTAATTAGTACGAATCATTAAACTTCTAAGTGAAGTTACATAAACTAATTTCGAGAGGAGCACGTGATTTGATTGACAGCAGCTGGTCTCTCATCTACAATCACTAGTTAGCCAATCAGATTAATCCAAACTCACTATAAGTAGCCCAGGAAAAATTACTCATTTATCTTCATTTTCCGAAGAAACCCCTCATCCACCCCCATCTCTCCATTTCTTCCTTTACCACAGGGATCCCTCGAGAATTACCTGATCTCGTACTCCCCTTACATGCTCAATCGACCAGGCAGGAGCTCTGGACTAAATTATCTCCGAGCTCAGGGTTCTCTCTCTGGACAGCATGCTATCCTTGTCAAACAATATCTAAGTGTGAACTCTTAAAATAATATTATTGACAAGATTAACGCACCAAAAAAAGTTTACCAACCACAATCGCGCAGTACAAACTGCATTTCTGAACTGTTTCATTTCCCATATTTGTGGGCAAATTTACTTGGGCCAATTTTTTTTAATAATTAAAATGTTATCATTTAACTCAAAGAAAAAATAGTATAGCGTTTTATTACCAGTCATGACCTGAAATATATTAACAAAGTCAAGCAATACATTTCTAAGTTATTACTATTTACAATCAAGTCTAAAATTATTCATACCCCTGGATAATTCTAACTTAAAATTACTTTTATTCAACCAGCAAGTTTTTTTTGTCTGGAAATGTTTCAGGCTTCTCAAGGATGTACAAGAGGCATCATTGTGGGCAGACACATTTTTTATTTGCTCAGCTTTTATTTACATTTAAACAAAAACTTTAAGTTTCCCAGAGATAGGTTGTGGCTGGAAGGGCATCCGCTGCGTAAAACAAATGCTGGATAAGTTGGCGGTTCATTCCGCTGTGGCGACCCCGGATTAATAAAGGGACTAAGCCGTAAAGAAAATGAATGAATGAATGAAAACATTAAATCAGAATTTGCCAGGGCTATGAATAATTTCAGGCATGACTGTATATCTAATTTAAACATGTAGTATTTAGACATGTGCTGATATTACAAACATTGGCAAAAAATCTAAATGCTCTGAATACTTATCATTTATTTAAACTTTTAGAATATTCTCATTGTATTTACAGTGGTGTTCATAAAAGTCCCAAATGCTTGGAGAATAATTGCTTAGCTTAATAGTTCAAACATGTTAATCTGGTCTACTGCATGCTGAAATATTTAGTGAAATTCTGTGACTATTTATGGGGCTATGGTAGGTTAACACTGTGCAATAAGAATCTAATAGTTAACACTGGATAATTTAACTAAACACACTGATTACTGCAAAAGCCTTGATTAATCTTAGGTGATGTAAGGTGATATATATTTCCCTTTATAAAGCAGTAAACAATCTATTAATCATTCCATAATGTCACTACTTAATAACCTCACTTCAGGAGAATGTGTCATTCTCACCACAGGTTTTAGTTTTGTTTATTTGTTTACGGGGGCAATTCTGAAAATTATTTCTGGAAAATGTGCTGGAAACAGAATGTTAAAAATTCACACTTTAAAATAAAAGCAAAGCATAATAACACAAAATACACTATCATATTTCTAAATATGCAGGTCCAGGCAGACGTCCACTCGCGATACAACACAGCAGCTAATGAAGCCTTCTGTCTGGAGATCCTGAGCAGTTTACGCCGCTGCCTCAACCAGCAGGCTGACGTCCGGCTCATGCTTTATGAGGTTTGACCATCTCGTTTCCATTTAAGAACCAAAACTCATACTGACTGATCCTCGGTTTTGCTGTACTTAGTCATAAAGATTTGCAATATCTCATCTTCCCCCAATAAATCCCAATAAAACCTACAACCTTAGTCAGAAACATCAAAATATGCAGAATAAACAATTGGTCTGTGCAATGGTCTACAGAAGATACAGTTTTGTGTGGGTTAGTGTACGTTGACATGTACTTGCAAAGTTTCTTATACTCAGTTAAATGTCTGTTGAATGTCAGTATCAACAGATGTTACCCAATGATTCATTTGAATTATTTAGCCTGACATGTTTACTGTTTCAAAATACTTTCAAATGTTTTTCAAAATCAAATATAATATGTTCAAAGGGGAAAAAGCTTTGTTTTTTAGCCTGGCATTAAAAATAATATATTTTAGAGCAGTAAACACACTACCGTGATATTTTTATCCAAGGTTATCATACCGTCAGAATCTTTTACCGGCCCATGCCTAGTTTCAAGTACATTACTCATGCCTATTTATTTCATTATTTAAAGGGTTTCCATGATGTCCTCCGTCGTAACTCTCAGCTGGCGAGTTCCATCACACAGACCCTCCTGTCACAAGTGCGTATCTACTGCAATCCAATCAATTGTGTTTTAACAATCTGATGCCACTGATCAAATTATTATCTGTGTTTACCAGCTGAAGCGATACTTTGAACCCGAGCAAGATCTTCTTCCGCCTGTGAAGCTGGAGTCGTGTATCGGCGCTCAGGGAGATCAGGTCTTCCTCCAGGAGCCTCTGGTACTGATCTGATGCTTCAGTCATATTCATGTGTGCTACATACAGTATGAAAGGGTGTGAACGTCCAGGTCATGTGTGTTCCTCCAGGCTCATCTGCTGTGCTGTACGGTTCACTGTCTGCTGTGGAACCAGACCGTGAGGTCAGGTGGTAATGTGAGTGATGATGAGGATGATGAAGATGATGAAGGTGGAGTGGAGAGTGAACTGCACGCCATGCTGGAGAGCATAACGAAGCGCATGATTAAGAGCGAACTGGAGGATTTTGAGCTGGTATGATGTCATTGATATATTAAGAAAACCAGTGTTCAAAAAGATTTATTAATAATAGTTTGTTAATTATAATTTTTATTTATTTTTTACATTTTTTTTAAAGTAATCAATTATTTCTTATATTTAGCAAGGATGCATGAAATAGGGTATATGCAGAAGGACTTTTAACTTTCAGTAACCTGATTCAAGCGCTTCTGGTGAACTGTATGCTGTTACAAAATCGCCACGTTTACATTTATATAGTGCTTTTCTAGACACTCAAATCGCTTTACACACTGGGGGGAATCTCCTCAACCACCACCAGTCTGCATCATCCACCTGTTTGACGTGACAACAGCCATATTGTGCCAGACTACCAGCAGCCATATTGTGCCAGACTTCACACCACACCAACTGATTTGTAGAGAGGAGACAGAGTGATTAAGCCAATTATGAAAAGGGGATGGTTAGGAGGCCAATGGGCAGATCTGGCCAGGATGCCGGGGTTAAACCCCTACTCTTTTTCGAAGAACATCCTGGCATTTTTAACAACCACCGACAGTCAGGACTTCGGTTTAACATCTCACCCGAAAGACGGCGCTCACTGAGCAGTATAGAGTCCCCGTCACTATACTGGGGCGTTAGGACCCACACAGACCGCAGGTTGAGCGTTCCTTTTGGCCTTAGCTTCCCCTTTCAGAAACTTAGCTTTCCCATGTGGTCTTCCATCCAAATACAGACCGGGCGCAGCAGAGAGCTAGCTACCGGCGATAAACGGCTTTTCATCTCATTTTGCGCTTGTACAACTAAATGAATGCTTAACTCCTTTTATTTGAGGTAGGTTTCATTAAAGCATCAATGTTGTAAAAGGTAAAAGGAACCATTTAAATAAAAAAAGTCACGTTAACCATTCACCGGAAGTTTATCGGTATGAGAAGAAAAACTAGCTGTGCATATAGCCTATTCATTACATTTTCTAAGGGAAGACATTTATAATGTCACAAAATCTTTCCATTTTAAGTAAAAGCTGTTCTTTCACTGTAGATCTAATAACCCTGAACTAAGTTGCTATATATATGCATATGCAATTAAGCAAGTCATAGGACGACGGTTTGTTCTGTAGCCAATCATAAAAAAATATTTCTTAAGGAGGCTAATAATATACTTTTTTTTTAGTTTGGTTTGGGATAAAACATAAATAAAATGACTTTATCCAGAAGAAGAAATGCTCTGTTTAACATCGCTAATATTTGAAAACGAAGTTGACTTTCATGAAGTCAATAATAAGGCTAATAATATAAAACTGTATGTGTCTCAGGATAAGTGTGCTGAATTTTCGACTGGTTCCAGTGTTGGAGTGAAGAACAGCATCTACGCTGTGCTGGTGATGGGACTGAACGAGGTTCTGATGGAGTACAACTTCATCACTGCCAATTACAGGTGTGTGTTTCTGAAAATGACTCAATGAAATCAAGTATTGCATGCTAGAAGTGTTAAACATTGTCTGTTTCTCACACTGAGCAGTAAGAACCACTTTGAGGATGTTCTGGAGCTGTTCAAGCGTTACCTAAAGGTGTGTGAGATCCTGAGAGAGCGGGCTGGAAAGGGTCGTACCGCATCCAGCAAAACCCCTCGCAGTCTCCTGTCATTGGGCTTTGTGTCTACACTGCTCACGGCTCTCTTCAGGTACAGTCAGAGTGTGATTCCAGGAGTATAGATTTAGATTCATATTTTGGTTTTGGGGGTCTCAAACAACAGGCTAATATGGGGTCGGGGTCAAAAAAACACTTTCATTTTCTTAAAATATGCATTTATTTTTACCTAATTATCCCAGTGACTCAGCGATTCATTTGTTCCCAAACCCCTCCTTAGCATGAAGCTGATCTGTGCTGATTGGTCCGATGAACCAGTCTGTTGTGATTGGTCAACTTGTTTCAGCACGAGACAGAGAGAAACGCTCACCACTATGAAGTAACACACAGAGTGTGTGACTGCCCAATCGAGGAATGCAATGTAGTTAAACACCAGCATATTACTTTACTCTTAACTCTAACCCCAAGTAAAAACAATGACACACATTCAGTGTTAATCCACACAGTGGCAAAAGTTGAACTATTTCGAAATTTGACCGAGTCATGCGTGTGAGGAGCAGCTCATGGCGGCCATAGCAAAGGCAATCGGCAGAGAATCACGAGTTCAGAAACGCATTTTAATTAGTAAAGGAAGAAGTGTCACGTTTTTAATGTGGTTTTGGACACAATATGTGAATAGCCCATACAGATTTAACCTGAGTGATACAGTACAAGCACTGATCTATTATACACACGTGATTACAAGCCGTGTGGATCGATTACAAGGTACAACACACAATTAAACATATTTTGCAAACTACAGAAAATGAGGCAACAATTTTATTGACAATTACATGTTAAGGCCCTGTCAAAGTCTGTCAAAGTCCCATACATAACAGTCTCTGCTGCTCCATCAATAGCGAATGGCTGGCAAATCCCACGTTGCAGTGTAGGTTATTGTATCAAGCATCAGAAAAATGAAATGAACAAACACAACACTAGGTTGCCTATACTGTGGTATTGTTGTGAAAATGAACTATGATTGTTTATTCCCCACAGTCGAATCTCCATCAGTCCCGTGATCCCTGTGCTCCGCTAGTGTTTGAAGGGAAAGGCGCGTTCACGGTTTACCAGAACCGGCACTACATATTTTGTGATGTACCATATCGATGTCGATATATTCAGGCAAAAGATCTAAACGCAACATGATTCATTTATTCATCTCTGAGTCAACAGTTTCATTAAAGAATCAATAAACCCAGTGCACGTTTGGATTTAAAACTCAGCTGGATGTTTTTATTCACTTAGTGCTGGCTTACACACTGCATAGAAGGGCATTTTCAAAACCTTATAATAGGGGCTCTTTAAAATGTAGTTAAATTTTGTAGGAAAATTGTGTAGGAAAGTATCTTGTGCGTATGGAGAGGAAAGAGCTTGTCTCCTACTGGTGGATTTTCAAGCCCACTCACCTGTGTGGAGCACACTCAGAATTACCATGTTTTTGTAGAATTCACGTGTCCATAGTGTTTGTGTTTTGCCTGATTCACACTAGTTGCGACTTTGTAGCTGCCTGTCGCTCTGGATGGCAATTCAAGTCTATAGTGGGCGTTCCCACCTTGAGGTTGCTTAGGTCATATGGTCACACTTTATTTTGATGGTCCGTTTGTTGAATTAGAGGTTTGGGGTTAGAGTTAGTGTAAGTTGACATGTACTTGCAACGTTTCTTATAGTCAGTTAAATGTCAGCTGAATGTCAGTATCAACAGATATTAAGTAGACACTCTACTAATACTCAAATGGACCATCAAAATAAAGTGTTACCAGTAATATTTATAGTGTTATTCACGTAGAGCGAATGAGTTTGCATGCTGCTGAAAGTAAACGTTCAGAGAAAACACTAAATATAAATGGAAGCAGTACGTAAACTGCATTATAAAAGGTATATAAAATGATCAAGGCCCATTACGACTGTGAATTTTTCTTGATTGATTTTCCAGGGACAGCACTCAGAGTCGTGAGGAGAGTCTGTCGGTGTTGCGCTCCAGTGGAGATTTCCTGCGCTACAGTGTGAGCGTCGCCCTGCAGAAGATCCAGCAGCTTGAGGAGACAGGACACACTGACGGGCCCGAGGGCCAGAGTCCTGACAAGACTTTTCGCCATCTCTGTGACATCACCAGGTGTCAGATTTACATCAAACTCATCTCTACATCTGATTATGTTTGAGAAGCTGTTTCACTCAGATACAGCTGAAGTCAAGATTATTAATATTATTTTTCTTTCTTAAATGATTCCCAAATGGTGTTTAACAGAGCAAGGAAATTTCCACAGTGTTTCCTATCACGTTTTTTTCTTCAGGAGAAAGTCTTATTTGATTTATTTCAGCTAGAATAAAAGCCGTTTTTTTTTTTTTTTTTTTTTTTTAAACGATTTTAAGGTCAAAATCATTAGCCCACTTAAGTAATGTTTTTTTCCTTTTCGATTGTCTACATGACAAACCATCATTATACAATGATTTGCCTAATTATCCTAATTTCTAATTTTTGAAAGCCGCGTTCACGGTTTTCAAAGTAGTTGCGTCACAGATGTTTTCACACTGCATGACTATCTGGAGTAGTGTTCAGTCGCTGCTGTGTTTACACTGCAAGATGGATCAGCGGCAAGGGGTTTCACACTGCATTACTTTACTTTACAATAGGAGGAATTGCCGAGAACATTGTCTTGGTCTGCAAACTACTTCTCACAACCAAACACGCTCGAAAGTAGCATAAAAACAACATATATATTTAGTTATTAACTACATAATGGAGAAAGAAGCCTTTTATAGTGCGGTAGAAAATGTACTTTTGTTCACCTGGGTTTAGAAGTAAATTAGCGATGTCTCTCAAACATTTTTGTTTGTCGACGCGGTTGTGTTATTTCTCAGATGACACGTCAAACAGACACGGGTGCTCCTGCCAAATTTCCACTAAAAACGCTCATTTTCAGTCTATTTGGACTCAAGAAAAGGAGGGAAAACTAAACCGAACCTCCCGCTGGCCTGCAGATGTACTAGTGGATGCTGCTCTCATTGGCTGTAGGTAGTCATCGATGTTATTTTCAATCATAAAACGTTTTACACAGCATGATTTGAATCGACGACAGCTCCAGATATTTAGCATGTCAAATATCTGACGGGTGTCTGTGACTCATCTGTGATTCTCTCAGATCGTGTCTTTGATAGTTCATAGTGTGTGATTGTTACTCACGGGAACGAGCACTGATTTGCCTGTGATTTCAGGCATTCGTCAGCGATTTCTCAAAACCAGTTGGCAAGTCAAAATCATGCAGTCTGAACTCGGCATAACTTGGCCTAATTAACCTAGTTCATCCTTTTAATGTCACTTTAAGCTGAATACTAGTGTCTTGAAAAACATCTAGTGAAATATTATTTGCTGTCATCATGGCACAGATAAAAGAAATGAGTTATTAAAACTATTATCTTCAGAAATGTGATGAAAAAATCTGTTGAATGGAAATCGGGGGAAAAATATACAGGAGGGCTAATAATTCAGACTTCAGCTGTATAATCCACTTTGGTTTGGTTTCATACCAACTACAAGCATACAGTGCTAAACTGCATTTCTGGTTGTCCTGCATGCAGTGTGCTAATGTGGCGCTACACCAATGTTCCGTCCACCTTGGAGGATGCTGGGAAGAAGGAGAAGAGTCAGAGCGTCTCTTTACTATGTCTAGAGGGTTTACTGCGAGTCTTCACTACGGTACTACAGCGATACCCTACACGAGTCAGCAACTTCCTGTCTTCTCTAGGTGGGCATCTTCGTCAAAATATGTTAGTTGTGTGGTTATGTTGTGTGTAAATAAGCTCCAAAATGGTGAGAGAATATGCATTTAGAAGTTAGAAGCATTCAAAACGTAGATCCCTTCTCATCAGATTTTCCTAGAAATCAGATGCTGTCTAGTATCTGATGTGTCCTGCCCCCCATAAGCCCACAGGTGAAATCAGTCATTAAATAATTTTGATACACATAATTACAATATTCTATATGATTAATGACACATTATTCACTATAGACCATTTCAGTGTGGTCATGTCATTGGCCCATGAACATTTCCTGCTTGTTGTTAATCTATTTCATAACTGTAACAAGAGGCAATTTAATAATAACTAATCGTTATAACAGATATCATAATATTAGTTATCATTATGTGTCTTATTTAGGATTCTTGGAAGCTATAAAAATCCAAAATGTAAAGCAGGAAATACGTTTAAATCATTGTTTTTATTTACATCCATCAAAATGGTCTATATCAGTGGTTCTCAAACTGTGGTACGTGTACCAGTAGTGGTACGCAGGCTTACTTCTAGTGGTACGTGAAGGAATCGCTGAATAATTAAAGTTAAAAAAATGAACACACTTTTAACCCTTTGATGCGTACGATAACAGATGTGATCAGTGATTTTTTATTTATTTTTATTTATTTATTTATTTTTGGCTAAACGTTTTATTTAAAATTTTCTAATGTTATGTATTCTTTCATTTGAAGCTATTTTTCTAAGAATTAATCTGCAATGTTTTTGAACTGTGCAGTGCTGTAGCTGCTTAATTACGCCTACTATGCTACTGTATTTCAATACTGGTCATTATGGCAGCACTTGGAGAGACAATTTTTTTCTGAGGTGGTACTTAGTGAAAAAAGTTTAAAGACCACTGGTCTATATAGTGTGGAAATAGTTTAGCCAGTGTAAATATGAATCCTATATTCTACAAAAAGTGTGTGTTTGCATTAATATCACAGAAAAGCACAGAAAAGTGGCAGCACACACACACACATTAAACATATTGGAGCACTTAGAATTACCCAGAATGCTTAGACTGTATTGTAAAGCAGAGAAGCTTTTAGACTCTGCATTACTATTTTAGACTGTTTCTGAGTCGGCTTTAGCTTGAAAACTGACTGGCGGAGCTGTTATATAAACTAAATGCTATTGGCTGTTCTTTTTAACGGCGAGGGGCTACTCAATATACTTGTGTTTTAGTTAAAATTGTCACACATCAAACAAAGATGCACATTTTCAGGGGCCTTTTATGGTGACTTCTAAACAAAAACTGAGTTATTCGTATTTATCAAATCATTTTGTGGTAAAGATGTTTCAGGGGAAGAAGGCGACAAATCTGATCTGACAGAGCAAACGGCTTTCTATATCCGCCAGTTTCAGGTACCATAATACTAATCTGTTCAACTCAATCAGATCATTTCACAGAAGTAATAAGTTAAGTCATAAAAACACAGTGGCAGGTGTTGTGAGTGTATGTTCTGTGTCCAGCGAGCGCTGATGAACCAGCTCAGCGGCCCAGAAGAAGAGTTCAACAGTAAAGAAGCTCAGTTACTGGTCAGCATCCTCAGCGTTCTGTCACGGCAGCTTAGTCCGTCCTCTCAGCAGGTACATCTACAGCTATTGCTATGCTGTAACACTCTTGACTATTGCAGAGTACTTTCAGTAATCTCATTGGTTTGGTTTGGTTTGTTTTACAGTTTTTGCAAATGATCACCTGGACTGTGAAAATCTGTAAGGAAACCAACTTTGGTAAGTGATCTTTAGAGCATAAAAAAGCTAAATATGTACACAATGTTTTCTATTTTAAATAAATACTTTTGTTTTAAACCAGGGGTCTCAAACTACCACATAAGACATCCAAAATATTACAAGATATATATTTTTGGATATAGTTAATAAGTATATAGACAGACAGATAGACAGACAGATATATAGATAGACAGACAGATAGCAAGCAAGCTAGTGAAGTGCTGTGCAGGTACACCTCACTCCTCCCATGGCCTTTAGCCTCTTTGATAGAGCTACCATACGTAAGGTTGCCGGTTTGATCTCAGCTCGTAGTGGGTTGGGTGGCGTTGGACCAGCAGGGTTACAGATAGATGTGCGTGCAGTTTAGTTTTACTTTCGGTTTCTCAGTTAGGGCTGCAAAATATATGATTTCTTCATTTAAATTGCAATGTGCAAATCCGCAATAGTCACATTGTAGGATCTGCAGTGTCAGCTCAGTTTAACCAGAAGTTTAACCATAATAGTGTTTTTCATTTGCTTGTTTGCTTTGTTTCTAAGGCCTGTGACTGTGAGATTTCACGTGTATTTAAACCATTTGTGTATAAGAATGTAAGATTAACTGTAGTTATTTTAATACAATGACGACTGTATATGTATTGTTATTTATTTACAGCTGATAAATGAGTTTCTGTACCTGAATATTGAATATTGACTCTCCAGAAAATCTGTTTGATTTATGCTTTTTGATGCTCAGCTTAGCCTGAAACCTCAACAAAAACTGCATTTTATCACTTACGCAACATTGCCCGCATCTGTCCTTTTCTCTCTTCACCAGACGCTGAAAGGCTTGTCCATGCTTTCATTACGTCTCGTTTAGATTTTTGTAACTCTTTATTTGGGGGTCTGCCAGCCAATTCCCTTAAGATTTTACAATATGTTCAAAACTCTGCCGCATGTGTGTTAACTCGCACATCATCTTGTTCTCACATTACCCCGGTACTCCACCAGCTACACTGGTTGCCTGTTAAGTCACGTATCGATTTTAAAACCTTGATTTTAACTTATAAAGCTGTTCACGGTTCTGCTCCTGATTATATCTGTGATCTTATATCCACATTCTCTTCCTCTCATAATCTACATTCCACTTCGGGGCTCACCTTGTTTCAGCCTCGTTGTAAACTTAGCACCATGGGAGGAAGGGCATTCTTCTATCGTGCACCTTAATTGTGGAATGCTCTTCCCACATACATCAGGAACGCCAGTTCCCTGGACTGCTTTAAGAAACTTCTTAAAACTCATCTTTTTATTATTGCTTATAACTAGGGCCAGATGGAATCTGCGGACATTTTTTGCTCTTTCTGTGGAGTATTTTGTTAAAAATCTGCGGATTTATGCGGAATAATTTTGGGAGTATCATAACTAAAATCTTAATATATGAAGAAAAAGTAATACCTTTTTAACTTTTATTTAAAGTTTACAATGCAAATCCAATTAGATCCACTTTATTTGATAAACAAAGCAAGTCTCTAAAATAAAATATTTACTAAAGGACAGAAAATATGACTTTACAAACTGTATTGTAAATAAATAAATCACATGAATATTTTCATATTAGTCAATAATTATACTGAAATTAAATTGAAAACACAATAAATATCAATTTACACACATTTACACCAGTAAATAAACAGAACCAATGATAGGCTAAAGTTCCGTGTGGGCCTACTTATAACTTATGAGGCCTTCTTTTAATCTGTATTTTTTATTATTTATTTTTATTCATTTTTTTGTGTATTTTATGTTCCACTGTGTTCTGATGCTCTTGTTAGCGCTTTGATAAATAAAATATAAATAAAATGTATTATTATTATGCAGATTGTCTGTTCTACGAAATCAACCTTATCAATATAAAATGATGAATTCTTTCCAAATTGAGCTGTTAGTCATCTCATGAAATTATACTCATATGGTGATTTAATTAGCAGAAAAACAAAACATTCCAATATCGTGCAGGCCTACTCTGTTTGTCAAGAGTAACACACATTAAGTTTCTTTCTGTGGCTGATTTAAACATTGAACCTTGGAAATATATGTCTGTTAATGCTCTATTTTTACTAAAGCTCTATTCTTGTCATTATTAAAGGGTCGTTAGATTATTAGTGATTTATAACACCTGTGTTTTGTTACCCAAGATATGATAATTTTGCTAATATTTGATACAAATTGTCTCATTTAACAGATTTTCCTCTTATGTGTATTAAGTTTTGTTTTTATTTAACATATAGAATGTCATACAGTATGCAACGTATATGATTTCTGTATGCAGCATCTCAGATTTCTGTATATAATCAGATTTCTGTATGAGATTGTGAAGTAAGTGTAAGTGTAAGCTGTAAGTGAGCAGTCTATAATAAAGCTGTCTTGTCTTTCAGAGGACATCGCTCTCACTAAGGGCTTGCTGTCTCTGCTGTTCAGCCTGTATGTCCTGCATAAGAGCCCAGTGTCTCTGCTGTGGGAGATGTGCCAGGACACACACAGCCAGCTGGGAGACATCGACCAGGTACTGTGGCCTATTCTAACACTCTATAAGTCATCCAGCTAAAATGACATTTGATCTTACACCGCCATCTTTGTTTTGGAGCAGGACGTAGAGGTGGAGAAGCAGTCTCATTTCGCCATCATCTGCATGAAAACAGCTGCCTCCACCACGGTAAGAACAGACGCGCTTCAGAAATTCATTCGTTCGTTTTACTTTAGCTTAGTGGCTTTATTCATCTGGGGTCACCACAGTGGAATGAACCGCCAGCTTATTCAACATATGTTTTACACAACGGCTGCCCTTCCAGCTGCAACTCAGCACTGGGAAACACCTATACACACTCATTTACACACACACACTACAGCCAATTTAGTTTATTCAGTTCACCTATAGCGCATGTCTTTGGAATGTGTGGGAAACCGGAGCACCATGCAAACTCCACACAGAAATGCCAACTGGCCCAGCTGGGACTTGAACCAGCGACCTTCTTGCTGTGAGGCGACAGTGCTAACCACTGAGCCACCATGTCACATTTTTCAGAAAGGACATTTTTAAAGTTTCAAACCTGTTGGAAATGCATGTATGTTTCCTGTGTTTCTTCACAGCTTCAGGTCTTGTCTCAGGTTGGGAAGGTGTTGGATGAAGTGGACTGGCTGATCGCCAAGAAGAAAGCCCAAATAAGCTCAGACAAAACTATTTCAGGTAACACACACACACACCAAACACACAGACAAACAAGTCTTGTCTTCTGATTGAAAGTAATCCTGAAGAGCTTGACTGATTCAGATGCACTGCGAAAATGCTGTTCTTACTTTTATAGATTATTTGTCTTGTTTCTGGACCAAATATCTAAAAATTCTTAAATCAAGAAGCATTTTCTAGACAAGGAAAACATACTGTCTTGTTTTAAGAAATAATTTATCAAAATGAAGCAAGTTTTTCCTTAAAACAAGCTGAATAATCTGCCAATGGGCTAAGGTAAATAATCTTATTTCAAAAGGAAAAACGAGATTATTTGGCTTGACCCAGCAGCAGATTATTTTGCTTGTTTAAGGGAAAAACTCACTTCATTTTGACGTATTATTTCTTAAAACAAGACAGTATTTTTTTTGCTAGTCTACAAAATGCTTCTTGATTTAAGAATTTTCAGATATTTGTACTTAATAAAAAACAGAATAAAAAAATAAAAACCTTGGTGTTAGGCAAACTTGCACCAAGAGGAATTGGATCTGTCAGTGTTTCTTTAATGTTTTCTCGTTTATCTATAATAATGTGAATCATGGATTTTGAGTATATGATGAAACAAATAATGATATGTAAATGTATTTTTAGGGCCAATACCAATTCTATTTTTGTACCCCTTCCCCTTGGCCCTTTAAACAGTGTGAAGGAGAAGGGCTTTGAAATTTACCCCTAAGAAATGGGACAACACCTGCACACGTCATCAGACGTCATTGCGAGCTCTTGCGAGATATGAGTTATTAAAGTTAAAGTTATTAAAGTTATTTGTGGGTATTTCTCTTTAGGAAATCTCTGAAGGCTGTGTATTTACACCGTGGCCATATTCATCTATGTAAACACACGAAAACAACATTAACATTATAGTAGACACTGTAAAAAGCTCATTCCTAGCCACTAGACTTTTCTGACAGGTTATTCCAGTGTCCGATGTGAAAGTGTTGTGGGACTGCTGTACAGAAGGTATTAATATGGATTACAGATAGCGAAATTTAGTGGTTTTTATATTAGTGTTTTTAAAAATCTTGACGGTAAAACACGAGCGTGGTTATGAATGTATTAAAACAGATTTGTTTGTTGTAAAATTTCGTAATAATGACAAAAAATACTAAATTGTGCGTCTCCTGACTCGCGTGTGAAGCTATGCTGCTGTTGTAGGTGGTGTATTCTGGGAAATTTTCTTACCTCTTGCTTTTGAATGTGGTCCTGAAAATCTCAGTTTCAAGGGCTATCTAGCCCTTCCCCTTAGCCCTAGCCTTAATGTTTTAGACTGTCATAATTTGATTGTTTTGATGAAGATATGAATAAGTAAATGAGGATATTTCCTGTACAGTGGAGTGGATAATGCTTTTACAGGTGAAGGAATATTTCTTGTGTTGTTGAATTATATTGAAATGAAAATGAGTCTAGGTCTAATGATGTAATGTGATTGACTGTGGAATAAGAGGGTGGAGTGGGAAGATTGTGTCAATCCCTGAGGAAGGCTTTGTGCCGAAGCGTTTTGTGTCTCCTAAGAATGTAAAATAAAGCTATAAAAAGGGATTAAGCTGTGTGAATCATGACCTTCTGAACAGATATTTGGACTAGAAACAAGACCAAAAAAATCTAAGAAAAGCATTTGTGTTTATATAAGACTCTGGCCATCATTAAAAAAAATTGACAGTAAAGTTCTGTTTCTTCATCTACATTCATGCCTGCTCAGAGCAATGTTTAGATGCTCGTTTTCTTTGCAAAACAACTGAAACATAAACTCTACAAGTTCATCTGTCATTATGCAGCTCTTCAGGGTTTGAATTGAACCTGAAATTATCCAAACATGATTTTCAAGTGAAACTAGGGGGAGCTTCAGAGCCACACACACCTATTACATAATCCCCGATGGACTAATGATCATTTAAATGGCTTCAACTTTTTTGGAAAGTTCATTCTTCAGTATTGCTTGAAGTATACTTAGGCATTTATTTAAGATTTTTTTTTTATTATTAATGCTTAATGCCTCTGTGTGTTTGTGCATTAGGAAATACCCAGCAGCCTCTGGGCCAGCAGGACCCGATTGAGAAAGCGGTCACCATCCAGTTAGGCACACTGTTAACGGCTCTGCATGAGCTGGTTCAGACGGCTCTGCCCACTGGAGCCTGTACAGACACGCTGATGAGAGAGCTCAGCCGAACATACTCCATCTTGACCACACTTACCAAATACGTGAGTCTCAGTCTGATTTACGACAGTAGTACCTCCTCTGTATCACTCTTTTCAGCTTGCTCTGAGTTGTAAACATTCCTCAAGCCATTACAAAGCTTTGCTAGTAAATCTTTTGAAAGTGCTGCGTAAAAATCAAAACCATTGCCTTATTTTGCAGTATATTCAGCTGTGCGCGACTCAACCTGGACAACTTCCTGCACGTTTGGAGAAACTGGTAAGATCATTCTCAGTCTTTATAGATTTAAAGGGCAGCAAGAATGAAAATGAATTGTAAAGTGTGATGTTTATGTAAATGATTTGTTTACATATATGATAATCCTACATTTATGGAGTGTAAAGGATTATTGTACAGGGTTCATACGATGATGGAGTTTTGAAATGCCATTTTCCAGGCCTGGAAAAGTTTTGGAAAAACAGAAAAACCCACAAGGTCTTGGAAAAGTCATGGAAATTACATTTAGCAGACATTTTTGTCCAAATCGACTTAAGCTGTGGTCACACTAGAGCTTGCACTTGCAAAATTCTGTCGTTTGGTGCTGTGAAAAGGTGCGGGGTTAAACAATATGATGAGATATTAATGAAATTGAGCGATCGCTCCTTATTTGAAATGATCTTCTATTGGTCTCACGCAACTGATGTGATTTCGCAGGTAAGAATTCACCAAGGTTGAACTTTCGTATGCAGTGAAATGCGTAACACGTGCTTGTGTTTCTAATCTGCCGCATTCGCACGCCTACGAAGGGAAGTCTTTCTACCCAAAAGTGCAGAGTGATCGCGGCTTTATAATTGAAGTAGTTTTAGATACTATTATTAGTTTAACAAACTATTAAGATCATCTAAAATTAATTTGACAAATATCTGTGTACTGGAATGGAGGTTAGTTGTTTTTACTTCTTTTCTTGGCCATAAACATGCTCTTACATTGTTAGTGCTGTGCAAGCATCATCTACTTTACATAGATCTAAAAATAAATGGAAACTAGTGCGTGTTTTATGATATGCTGTAATAAATTTAAACGTTTCTTATGATTTACCACGTACATTACATGAAACGTAAGGTTATGAAAATTGACTTGAAAGTCCTGGAAAACTCATGCAATTTTCGTAGTACAAATGTGTATGAACTCTGATTGTATATTCTCATATCGAGCACTCATGGGAAAAAAACAACAACCGCAAATTCTGTACTTATTCAAATATGCCAGAATAAAGTTATCATACCTTTTTATTGATTAAAAAAAACCTTTGACAAATAGATAATACTTAGTGATATGAAAGACCGGCAGTGTCATTTTCCCCCGATAGTTGTATCAAGTCTTGTCATTTATTTATTTATTTGTATTTAAACTTTAAAATGTTTAGTTAATGTATAATAGTCATTATTTTTGCTTGCTCAATGTTTTAAATAGTATAAGTCAGGGGTGTTACACTCTAGTTCCAACACACTCACCTGTAGGTTTCAAACAAACCTGAATGTCTGTTTGAGCAGGTGTTTAATTAGGGTTAAAGCTGAACTGTGCAGAGCTGTCTCAGTTTGACACCTGTGCTATAGTACATGTTTTCCAGAAATGTTGGTTGTAGATTCAGCTAAATGTGACCACAAAACCAGTCTTACTTTTGGGGTTCATACCGTCATGGAAAAGTCATAGAATTTTGACATGGCATTTTCCAGGCCTGGAAAAAGTTTAGAAAAAAAACAAAAAGTTATGGAAAACAGATATCTGTATACTTGAATATAGGTTATTTACTTCTTTCCATGGCTAATCACATACTCGCACATTATTAGTGCAGTGTAAAATTTTTATAGATATAAAGATAAATTAAAACTATAGATTGTTGCGTGTTTTACGATATGCTGTAATGAAGTTGAACATGCACTGGTTTTCTTTTATCATGCATATGTAGACATTGCATGAAACATTAGGTCATGAAAATTTACTTAAATCTTGGAAAATTTTTGAAAAGGTCATGGAGTTTTAGAAGTAAAAATGTGTATGAACCCTGTACTTTGCTTGGGTATTGTTATGGTAATAGACAAAAATACATTAGTAAAGATTATTGATTTCTATGTGTAGAGGTCTTTCATGAAAACATTTAGTAAGTGTCCTTAAATATATCAAAACTTAACGTTTGATCAGTCATATGCATTGCTGTGAGCTTCATTTGGACACTTTAAAGGAGTTTTTTCAGAATATTTAGGTTATTGTTGAACCCTCAGCTTCCAGAATTTGAATAGTTGTGTCTCAACCAAATACTGTCCTATCCTAACCAACCATACAGCAATAGAAACCTTATTTATTGAGCTTTCAGGTAGTGTATAATCCCAAATCTCCAAAAATTGACAGAAGGAACAAGATGAAGGTTTTGTGGTCTTTTGTGTCCAGGTGAAGCTGTCAGGATCCCACCTCACGCCTCAGTGTTACTGCTTCATCACCTATGTCCAGGTGTGTGTGTGTCTAGAAATAGCATGTATTCTTTCTGGTGGTTTTTGACATGAATTAAATGAAATGCTTGATGGCACAGAGTGGAGAGCTGACAGCAGGAGGCTCTGAAAAACTTAAGAAGAAGAAAAAGGAGGAGGAAGCTGTAGCAGCCGCTTCAGTGAGAACACCTTCAGTTTAATACCTGAGACTAAAACAAGGGAAATGTATTTTGTTTAACTCTATATAACTTAAGGTAAAAATACTTTGACTTCCAGGCCAAAGTCCTGCGGGAGACTAAAGCCATCCCGAACCTCATTTTCAACATCGAACAGTATGAGAAGTTCCTTATTCTCCTGTCCAAGAAGTCCAAGGTAAATCAAGTTAATGTCTATATATGTCCAGCATATACATCAGCAGGTGAAACTAACCTGAAGGCACTTGTGTGGATGTTTTCAGGTCAACCTGATGCAGTACATGAAGCTGAGCACTTCCAGAGACTTCCGGATCAATGCGGCCACGCTGGAGGCTGCGTTACAGGAACAGGAGCAACAGCCGGAGCAAAGCCAGCAGGTGAGTCTGCGTCTAAACATCTGCAGCTTCAGACACACCGGCGGGAATTCAGTCACTTTCTTTCCTTCTTTAGAGTGAAGATTCTCAGAGTCAAGCACCAAAGAAAAAGAGGAGGAAGAAGTGAGAGGAGGAGCTGCTGCTACTCATTGGTTTGCACTTTTTTTTTTGTTTCCCCATCCCGTTTGTTCATGTCTGGGTGATATTGCACTGAGGAGAGCTGTTCATGCCACAGATCTTATTTTGGCCTTGGAGCTTGTAATTTCTCTTTGGTCAGAGAGCCTTTGGTGAGCTCTATAATCTGATAAATGTCCAGCGCCTCACCTGTGGATATAAAAACACCATCAGCTTTGTTCACAGCATCACACTGACAGCATATAAAGACTGAACGCCTCAGTTAGCTCCTAATGTGCTGTTTTAGACTCAAGTTCTTAATGTTCACTGAAAGCTGCTATAATCTTAATAAACAAACACCCAAATGTTATTTCTTGAAAAATCCAGTGTTTGTAATCTGTTCCTCAAACTCAAGTTGAAGTGTTCTGCACTATTCTGTGCTGTTTTAGAGTAAATATACACTCATTTAAACATGTTTATACACCTATATAGTCAAGATTAAGTTTTTCAAATCTCTGAAAAAGTACTTCGCAAAGATTTACTGGCTGTGTTCCACTCAACACACACTTCTTCCCTTGCAATGATGTCAAACTGGATTCCTGAAGGGCCACAGCTCTACATAGTTTAGCTCCAACTCACACCAGCGTAACAGTCTCTAGTAGTCTTGAACACCTTGATTAGTTGTATCAGATGTGTTTGATTAGAGTTGGAGGAAAAACTGCAGAGCTGCGACTCTCCAGGAATAGAGTTTGAGACCTATGCCTCAGAGGAATACCTACTGCCATTTTTAAGTGCGTTCACTACTTTAAGTGAACGAGGGAAGCTAACATGGGCTGCATTCCAGTCCAATTTTTTTCCATCTCTTTCCCATGGATGTACAACGTTGATTACGTTACACTAATGTCCACTACTTACAGAACATCTGAATAGGTTGAAATGGAATGTTCTACACCAGGAGTGTCCAAACTGGAGAGTTTAGCTCCAACCCAAATCAAACACACCTGAACCAGCTAATCAAGCTCTCACTAGATATACTAGAAGCTTCCTGGCAGGTGTGTTGAAACAAGTTGGAGCTAAACTCAGCAGGACACCGGCCCTCCAGGACTGAGTTTGGACACCCCTGTCTTTAACCCTTGAGCACTTGGGAACCACAGTTGTGACATCGCTATCACATTGCATTTTGGAACATACAGGTGCTGGAGTGGACATAAGAAGCTGACCTCTGTCAGAGTCGAGGGTATGTCCATGTAAGCTTCCCTTGTTCACTTGATGAAGTGGAACTCACTTCAAGATGGGAACAAGGGAAGGAAAGTTTACAAGTGTGTGTCTAAAAGTGGAGTGAAATGCAGCTAGGGTCAAATCAAGGGTATGTCTGAGTGAGTGAGTCGACTTCATATGTCCAAAAATGCAATGCGATGCGATTTTGACGTCTCAATAGCAGGGGTGGACTTAGTGATTTTGGGGCCCTAAGCAATTCCAGGTATGGGGCCCTAGCATCTTAACAAGCTCACAGCGCTCCTCATCTGACAGCTGTTTTGGCCAAAAAGCAGGGTCATGGAGGAAGCTGCGTTTCGTTGTTTGTCACATTTGTTTGTTTTTTTTTCACCCACATGTTCTCAAAATTCTCACTCTTGCACCTTTACCTGCCTCTACTTTGATAGCTGGCAGACTGGTGTCACTAAAATCTCTGCGATTGTGAACAAATGATAAGCGGCCCTTTTAAATGATTACATTTAAAACAGGAGAAGCAGATCGGTGCTAAAACATTTGCCGTCGGTGTGCAGAGGAATGATCTGCTCTCACTGCTGCAGGTGTGTGGCACTGTGCCTCCTTTGCCTGCTCTGAGGAGGGGGAGAGACTAACGGCATCACCCGCAAAGAGTAACATTAGGAACGGTTCAGCACGGACACATGAGAGTCTCCAGTAACACCTAAAAACATTCGCTAGTCGCTTTTTTTTTTTTTTGAAAGTTTGGCACTAGGGGGAACTGAAAAATTGCTAAGTTGGCAACAGTCAATCAAAACAGCATATGCTAGCGACACCTACTGGCTAAAACTCTCTAAATACACGACAAGCTTAGATGAAAATTACCTTTTTTTTTTTTAAACGTATATTAAATGTATAACTTCACATTAGGGGCAGCACGGTGGGTAGCGATGTCGCTTCACAGCAAGAAGGTCGCTGGTGCGAGCATCGGCTTGGCCAGTTGGCGTTTCTGTGTAGAGTTTGCATGTTCTCCCTGTGTTTGTGTGAGTTTCCTCTGGTTTCCCCCACAAGTCCAAAGACATGCACTATAGGTGAAGTGGGTAAGCTAAATTATCCAAAGTCTATATGTGTGAATGAGTGTGTATGGGTGTTTCCCAGTGATGGGTTGCAACTGGAAGGGCATCCGCTGCATAAAACAAACACCGGATAAGTTGGCGGTTCATTCTGCTGTGGCAACCCCTGACTAATAAAGGGACTAAGCCAAAAAAGAGAATGAATGATGTTTGCATTATTATTGAAGATCATTAAACTGACTTTCAAGGCTCATGTTAGAGAGCATGAATTCAAAGTAAGCAAAAGTGGTCAGATCTGTTACTAGCAACATATACCTAATAAAGCGTCTATTAGTGTACATCTTGAGCACTTTCAGCTGTCTGTCTTGTTTTACTCTTACCTTGTGGTAACCCGTATCTCTGCTCAACTCCAGCAGGACTGGATGGTGTCTTGCAGTCCATGGTCACCTCTTTTCTTAAACACTTATCAATGTCCACCGCGCTGAAGAAGGCCACCGACTGCGGCAGATCCATCATCCCCAGTTTATACGCAAACATGCACCTGACAAGAAGCACACAGTATATTTATTAATCCACAGACTTCAGTGAGTAACATTAGATACAGTTGAAGTCAAGATCATTATCCCATAATCTTTTTAAATATTTCCCAAATGACGTTTAACAGAGCAAGGACATGTTCACAGTGTGTCTGATAATATTTTTTCTTCTGGAGAAAGTCTTATTTGTTTTATTTCGGCTAGAATAAAAGCAGATTACATTTTTTTAAGCCATTTTAAGGTCAATATTATTAGCCCTCTTAAGCAACATTTGTTTACAGAACAAACCATCATTATACAATGATTTGCCTTATTGACCTGACTAGTTAACCTAGTTAGCTTTTAAATGTCATTTTAAGCTGTATAGAAGTGTCTTGAAAAATATCCCGTGAAATATGATGTACATTCATCATGGCAAAAACATAAGAAATCCGTCATTAGAAAAGAGTTATTAAAACTAGAGATGCACCGATGTATCGACCAACAATCGGTATCGGTCGATATAAGCTTTTTTTCCGCTATTGACGATCGGCCGATTGTTTATAAACATCTGATGATCAGTGGTGATATATCCTGTCAATAAAATTGTGCGGGGAATGTGATGCGCTGTGTGTAAACACGTCTCTTGTGTAGGTCACAATGAAAACAAAACTGCAATCAATTTGTAAGCCATGCGGGGGCCACTTTAGCTGCAAAAGTTAAATGCCAAACAAAGGCTAGCGTGACATGTTTGACGTGCTATCGCACAAGTGTTTGACAGCACCCGAAAATTAAAATCTGACAGCACGAAAGCTTGAGAAATTATTTAGAAAATAATTAAATTTATTACGCTTGACGACCAGCCATTCTCCGTAGCGAAAGACACTGGATTCCAGCGACTGGTAAGACACCTTGAGCCTCGCTACACTTTACCAATTCGGCGTTATTTCGTCGACGTCTGCTTACCGGAAATGTTCATGTTCACAAGCTGCTTCATAACGACTCTGCGATGAGCTTCACCACTGGTATTTGGTCTTCAGATGTAAGCCCTACTAGTATGCTAGTCTCACTGCGCAGTGGACTTCATTCATTCACAAGAATTCACCTGCTCTCACACTGCGATGGCGATCTCTCAAGCCCTCACTGACAGATCAAGCGTGCATGCTGTGGTACGCATATGTTATACGTTTGCTGTTCCATGATGCAGAGATCGTGAGAATTCTTTTTTGATCCAGTTGGTATTTAGTGAATATCATCAAAGAAGTCTACATTAAAATGTTTGATAGTTATTAAAAAGAAATGCTTGTTTGTTAAAAAAAAGTTTTACATTTCACATGGATTTAAGGGGAAATGCTTCATAAGAACAGGATGCTTTTCATATCCAACTAATATTAATCAGTTAATATCATCATGGTACATGATGACATTGTACACATCATGTTTATATTTAATAACGCCAGCTTCACGTTCAGATTTTAAAGCAACTGTTTGCTTTATACTCTGGTGAGTGAATTTGAGTATAAGCTTTTTATAGAATAAAAATATATATTTTTATATTTAGTTATGTTAATATGAATTAATAAAATAGAAAAAAATATGATAAAGTCTTTAATGTTACACAATTTTAATGTTAATGCTAATTTGACCAACGTCTTCGGTTTATGAGACCATTCTCTGTGAAACAACTGTTCAGTTAGAGAAAATATTTTTTATGCATTGTGTTCAGAACGATTGATTTATTGGAATTATTATGGGTAATTAATTTAGTATAAAATGCAGAACCATCAAACTATCTGTATCGTCATCGGTATCGGCAGATCAGCTATCGTATCGGCTGAGAAATTTACTATCAGTGCATCTCTAATTAAAACTAATATGTTTACAAATGTGTTGGGGGGAAAAATCTTTCCGTTAAACAGAAATGGGGCGATAAAACATACAGGCGGTCAGTAATTCAGACTGCATGAATTTGAGGCTGTTGCTGACCTGGTGAGCAGGTTAGTGATCTGGAGGGCCAGTGCGGCTCTATATCGGTCTTCACTGGTCACCAGATAGCGAACTTCATCATGGATGCTGATGCAGAAGCGTCCGTCGATGTCATGCTCCTCGAAGAGCCAGCGCATGGAGACCAGCATCAGATGAAGATAATCCACTGCAGAGCTCTGGACCACCCAGTTCACCCTGCTGGTGATGAACTGCAGCACAACACAACCAGGTGAACAGAGACTCAATTAAACATGTTTCTAGAAAAAGTCACAGCGTTAAGATTAAACATTAATAATTAAATCAAAATTAGTTTATGAGCCACATTCAAATATTTCATGAAAAACAATGTAAATGCAATTCAAGTTCCAATATGTTACTACCAGGGGCGTCGCTAGACCCCATTTTACAGGCACGTGCCCTGGTAAAAAAAATTGCCAGTGCCCCAGTAAATGCTTTGAGATATGATTTACTTCATATGCAGGTGTATTTATTATCAGTGGTAATCCCACAATATAACTGATATTCTCTGCAAGCAACAGAAAGAAGCAGCGCTGGTAAAAGCACTGTAGTTTAGTCAAAAAGCAAACTGACGCATGTGCGTGCAAAAAAATATAAATATTCCGGCGCACGTCACACACCGCTCCTGCTTGACGCACTGCTCCTGCTTCCAGTGTAAGTCCAGGTTATAAACATGCATGCCGAAACATACACGCACCAATCATACATTGTGAAACCAGCGTAACCGCCTTTTACGCGGAGGTGTCAGCAAGCTGTGAGTTTTGTAGGGCGACAAAACTAAAGTTGAAATAACATGATGATGATCTTATTTTGACTGAGCCTCCTGGCAGATTTATTTTTTTGTTTGAAGTAAAAAGGAGAGAGGATGAGTGAGAGGTAAGAATTGATAAATCCAATTCTGGATTATGTGTCAAGTCTAAGACAACAGATAATTCATTAAAACATCTTTTTTTTTGTATTCTATGTGTCTATAGAATTTTATTCTAATGAAATTAATATTCATGCAAAAGATTTCTTACATTACTCTTATATTTATTTATTTATTTACAGTTGAAGTCAGAATTATTAGCCCTGTTTATTTTTCCCCCAATTTTTGTTTAACTAAGAGCAGATTTTTTCATCTCATTTCTAAACATAATAGTTTTAATAACTCATTTCTAATAACTGATGTATTTTATCTTTGCCATGATGACAGTAAATAATATTTTACTAGATATTTTTCAAGACACTTCTATACAGCTTATAGTGACATTTAAAGGCTTAACTAGGTTAATTCGGTTAACTAGGCAGGTTAGGGTAATTAGACAAGTTATTGTATAACAATGGTTTGCTCTGTAGACTATTGAACAAAAAAAAATTGCTAATAATAATTTTGACCTTAAAACGGAATTTTAAAAAAATGCATCTGCTTTTATTCTAGCCGAATTAACAAATAAGACTTTCTCCAGAAGAAAAAATATTATCAGACACACTGTGAAATATTTAAAAAAGAAAAACATTCAAAGGGGGGCTAATAATTCTGACTTCAACTGTATATGTATTTATTTATTTATTTTACTGTGCTCCAGTAGAACTTTATGTCTAGCAACGCCCCTGGTTACTACAAAGTGACTTACAGTGACATAAAAAAAGACATTAACCATGATTGTGCAGGGAAATCTCCACCAATCTTATATATTTTCTAAGAGCTTGTTTAGGCAAGACATTGTAGGAATTTTTTTCATTGCAGGAGTTTTTTTCAGTCTAATGTAAAGAGAAGACTTTAAAGTGTTTATTTAGTCACTTTATTAATGTCTACATTTCAATTTCAATACATTAGAAATGTTTTACTTCATAAATATCTTCAGCATCACTTACATTTAGCGGTTTCATTCATCTCTGTATTCTGAAGGTTTTTACAGAGCGACATGTCCTACATAATTACTTTGATTATACACATTTTATTCTACAAAAACATTTATGTGTTTTTTGGCCATATTTGACCACGGCAAAAAATTTTTAGCAGTATGCAGAATTACAGACTGATTAAAAAATCCTCAAGTTTCTTCTGTAAAGCCCCTTTACTCTAATTAGTCAAAAAATAAAAGAAAACTTCATTATTTTTAATCCAATATTCAGATTTTTGGCCTATAAATGCAAATTAGCACTTATTTAATGAAATAATTTGCATATTTAAACATTTAAAAATAAATCAATAATAATATGTTTACATTTCTTAATGAAATCAAATCAACTGAGGAGGTATGGTGAGAATTATGAGTTCAGTTTCTAGCATTGAGCTGTAGTCTTTCCATCAGTAATCATGTGTATTAGGGCTGCACAATATAGTTTCAGCATCGCAATGTGCAATAGTCACTCCACAGGGTCTGTAATTAACCAGGAAACAGTTCAGAACAAAAGTTTAATCCTAAAAGAATGAACGATTTAAGATCTGTGATTATGTACGGTTTCAAGCAAATCCACCCAAAATTATAATACATGTAAAGAAACAGTTAACAAAGATTAAATGTATTTAATCATTTCTAAAGTGAAGACTACAGTAGTCATCATCTGAGGCGGATCAAAAAGTCGATTTTTTTAGGCAGTAATTGATGTTGTCGAATAGTTTTAGGACAACTTAGATGAAAGATCTGAGCCACAAGTGTTATTTTACATTTGATTGTTGAATTTTTGTACCTCAACACTGTTCAGACTCCAGAAAACCACAAAGCACTGTTTATTTAAGTTGTATCTTTGTTCCATTTGATTAATTTATGCTTATAATATGATTATAATATTTTGTGCAGATTCACTTCACAACAAAATCACCACAATGAGTTCTTTCCAAACAGAGTTAAGTCGTCTTGTGAAATTGTATTCATATCGCAGTATATATAGTGCAGAAAAGGTCTTTTTCCCCTAAGATTGTCCAGCCCTAATGTGTATAATGGTGTCTCACCTCCTCCTGAACCGCCGACGGCTCCAGAGCTCTGGAAATCCTGCAGTTCAGCACTGGAGTGGCTGGTTTGTCTGAATGAGCGATGCTCTCCAGTTTATTGAACATGTGTGACTCTGTCCCGTCCGTCCACACTCGTCCCGCTGTCAGATTCCACTTGTTCTTGCTCCCTCTAGTGGTGCTTGAAGATAAACAATCGTATCATTCAGACCTGTATACGGTATATATGAGGAAGTGATGTAGGAGATCAGCAAACCTTTGAGACGCTACTTTAGAAATCTTCCGCAAGTCCTGCAGTGAGATGGAGCCATCTTCAGCTCTTTCTACATCCACATTCAACTTCTGCAGCAGCCATTCCCCTTCCTCAGACAGGTGATACCTGCACATCAGCAATGTCAAATGAACATTCATTAATACAAAGCATCCACTGATATATTCAGTTAAAATATTTGTTTCAAATACAAACATAGCTTGGTACTGTTTAGCATATGTAATATATTCTTAAATTAATTTATACATATAAACATAAATAACATTAACAGAACTTTAATTAATATTACATGATCATTAGAATTTTTAGGTTTTTAGGTTGCAAATTTAATCCTCTTTGATAGAACATCAAATTTAGAGCAGATAAAATGTATAATTTGTGATAAAAAAAGTCATATATTTACTAAAACAAAAAATGAAGTTGTATTAAAATATATGATTTAAAATATTTAAATATGTTTTCATTCATATAGCAAAGTTATAAAAATGATTTACAATTATTATGATACTACACTTCCTACATATTTACATATTTAAGTATATTAATATTATATGTTATACTAAGTAGTCAAAATTTGTATTCAATTATTATGTCTGTCTTTCCCCAACCCTTTTCTAATATAAAGATCTATAATTAAAATTAAATAGCATATTAAGTAGAACACGATTACTTAAACTACTTTCTCTGTTCTTGAATTACTAACTTAATATCACTTAACATAACATAAATCACAAACCCATAAGACTTATTTAGCCCCTTAACTGACACCCTACATCAGGGGTCACCAATCTCGGTCCTGGAGGTCCAGTGTCCCTGCTGGGTTTAGCTCCAACTTGCGTCAACACACCTGCCTGGATGTTTCAAGTATACCTGGTAAGAGCTTGATTAGCTTGTTCAGGTGGGTTTGATTAGGGTTGGAGCTAAAATCTGCAGGACACCGGACCTCCAGGAACAAGTTTGGTGATGCCCGCCCTACATTATGAGTTCATGATAAACTTCATTAAAACATAGTTAAAATTTCCACAACTGTGAGTTGAGTTTATTGCCATGTGAGCTTCTCTGGCCATGCCATGATCAAACAAAGATCAAGCTTTAAATTCTTTATAAACAGATCAAGTTGATTTTTTACAGATTAAACACATTTTATAAAGATCACTTATAAAAAATTATAAAAAATATTTAATAATGAAAATTAATCAACAGCAATAAAAATGCATAAGATAAAATACATTCAATAATAATAATAATACTATTAATAATAATACTACTACTAATAATAATAATAGTAATAATAATAATAATAATAACATAATTTAACAATAATAATAATAATAACAATAATAATCATAATAACAACAATAATATAAATAATAATAATAATAATAATAATAATAATAATAATTACAATAACAATCATAACAACAACAATAATATCAACAACAACAATAATAATAACAACAATAATAATAACAATAAGTATAATAATTACAATAATAATAATAACAACAACAATAGTAACAATAATGATAATAATAACAACAACAATAATAATAATAACAATAATAATAATAATTATTATTATTATTATTATTATTATGTTAATATAAGAAAAATGTTAAACAGGTTTACTTTTGATAGAATTTTTTTTTTAACATTTAAAATATTTCATTTAAAGTCTCTCCAGATAAAAAAAAACACAAGTATATGTTTTACAGTTTGGTTTCTGTTGCGATATTGATTTTTGGCGGTTCTTCTTCTTTAAGTTAATACCCCACAACTGTGCAAATGTTGTCTTTTTTGCCTACCTGCGCAGTCCTTTGGTGAGAGCATACATCTGCCGAGCTTTAGCAGCGGCCTCCTGTTGGCTGAGTCTGTGGTTGAACTGCATGAGCAGTCGCTCTGCAAACGGCTGCCCGGCGCCGTAAATGCGCCCATAGTTGAAGACCTTGGCATGTTCACGACTGATGCCCACAGCATCTGCAGTGCGGCTGTGCAGATCTGTGCCCTGACTCTTCTTTCCCTGCAGCGTCATCCAGCCGAACGCTGTGCAGCCTGCAAAACAGATGTTAGATGTTAGTTTCAGTCTGTTAGTTTTAAAGACATCAGTGACAAAATTTGCATTTAGAAAATATAAAACTGACAAAAACATCCAAAGCTCGCAGTTTGCCACTTCTGCCTAAATGGATCGCCTCATATGCTCAAATGCTCTCTAGTATCTGACATGCCCCGGCCCCTTCATGACGCTTCTAATTTGCTTGAGCTCAACCACTCTCACTGGCAGAGCCGTGATAAAAACAAAACACTATTGGCTTTTTTTTTAAGGGGAGGAGCTACACTATGTCCCACCCTCTCTTCATGAGTCAATTAAGATTACGTCAAACATGGAATTTAAAAAAATGCACATTTCAAAGCACTTGACGGGACCTTTAAATATTTTGACAGTTTCTTCACTATATAACGCCTACAACAGGTGGCTGATAGGAACTACGATTACTTTAGCAAATTATCTTTTTTATGGTTTTATGATATCATCAACTTCAAATTTACATAAACCCCTGCCTCTGCTGTGAAGACTCCAGACAATGTCTAACAGATGGTGAGCTAATCAAAACACACTGGGCCAGCTAACCAATCAGAGCCCATTGAATTCCATTCTCATAGAACCAAGTAAAAATATCTTTAGGAAAATGGTAAAAACTAAGTAAAATATGTAAAAACTGATCAGATTTATTCAACTAAAAAGATGAATAAGCTACTAAGGGAAAAATCCATCTTTTAAAAATAGCTGAGTTACCACTCTTTTAAAAAAAAAAAAAACTTTTAGTCCATCTGCATTTTGTATTCGTGGATGTTCCTCTTAGACTCTATTGTTCAGGAATCAGCATCTGGAGTACCGTGCATTCCTGCAAAGTGTGCTTCTCCGAGCATAGCAGCGATCCAGAGCTCCTGAGAGTCCACGTCTGCTCCAACCAGATGATAAGCTGGAGGAACCTGAACCATGGCCTTCAGCTCACTGCCCACACGGTCCTTCTGCAAACACACACACACATACAAAATAAACAAACAACACAAAAACTCAAAAAACACACACAAAAACAAACAAACAATCAAACACTTCAGTGTCAACGTCACAGAACCAAACATCTACCACATAAGACAAAACACATCTTGCTTTCATAAATAAAGGTTAAAAAGGCATAATTATGACAAAAGTCAAAATGATGACAAAAAAAATGTAACAGATGTTTGTGCAAATTGCTTAACTACTATCATTAGTATTGTATATAAAAATAATGATTTGTCAAAAAGTGAATTGAACAGCATTGCCTTCTCTTTTGGCAAGACGCTTGATTTTAAATCATTAGAAGCAATCATTTCCCCCTTCTTTTAAACAGTGGGCCAATGATGTGTTGCATTGCATTAGTTTGGAAAAAATAGACTCAATTTAAATGGTTCCTGGTCCAAGTTCACTGCCATGTGGCGTCCTTTCATACATTACTTCCAAAACCAAATGTAACAGTAAGTGGACAAAATGATGCTGATGCTGTGAGGGTTTGCTTGTATTGTTCTGATGTTGTCTTGTTTTTTTTTTGTCTTTGTTTATATGTACACAATGTTAAAGCACTATGTTTATATGTTGTGTTGTTAGTTATGTTGATTAATGAATGTATGTTTTTAGACTACTTACATAAATAAAAAAGGGAGGGGAATTAAATAAGATGTTCATGGTTGAAAATGATGGTCAATGTGGTATAATCCTTTCCTCTCTACTTTAATTTCTATTCTTTTCAACTTTCTCAGGTCACACTTTACAATAAGGTTCATTAGTTAATGTTAATTCATGCATTTACTAACATGAACAAACAGTGAACAATACATTTACTACAGTATTTGTTCATGTTAGTTAACGTTAGTTAATGAAAATACAGTTGTTCATTGTTAGTTCACGTTAACTCACCGTGCAATAACTAATGTTAACAAGCATGGACTTGGATGTTAATAATGCATTAGTAAATGTTCAATTATGATTAATAAATGCTGTACAAGTGTTGTTCATGATTAGTTCCTGTTAGTAAATGCAGTAACTAATGAACCTTATTGTAAAGTGTTACCCTTTCTCAAAACTAATTTAGATACAGATTTTTTTTTTCTCTCTGAGGCGTCTCTATTTTTATTTTCACTTAAATCATAATTATAATTTAGAAACATCATTACAATTTAAAACTGGAAAACCTGTTCAAATGTAACTAATTCCAGTATTGCAGCGGTGATAAAAAACACAATTACTCTCTGATCCTTCAGAACTGATATACTGACTTGCCAATTTCAAAGCAAATTAATGCATTATTTGACAGCATAAGAGATATTTTCCCCCCAAAAAAGTGAAATATTTCAAACTTTCTACCAGCTCTGTATGCAATAAAAGTTGATGTTGAAATACTGAACATGTTTGTCGTACCCGAGCATTGCTTGCAGTCAGCCATGTTGGCTCTACAGCTCTGCGGGTGACCGTTCCTGCTGGGATGACCTGTGGTAAAATGGCCCCGTACTGTCCTTCCTCATCATAATCCTGATGTCTGATGAAGGAGCAGAGAGAAGGTCAGACACGCTGTGATGTTCTCAATCAAACACATTAGAAGACTCCACGAACATACAGTCTGACGGAGCGCGGCAGTTCTGCTCTGCGGAGCCACACCACCATCTGAGAGCTGCAAAAACAAGACCAAACATCAGCATTCAAAACACGGCCTCATTTTAACACCAGATTATAAACAAAATATGTCAAATTCCTTGACTTACACTGAATAAAAGGCTCAGTTAAAGGGATAGTTCACACAAAAATGTAAATTCTGTAATCATTTACTCACCCTTGACTTGTACAAAACCTGTTTGAGTGTCTTTCTTCTGATGAACACAGGAGAAGATATTCTGAAGAATGCTGATAGCTGTATCCATTGACTTCCATAGTATTGACTTTCCTACTATGGAAGTCAATTAATGGGTGTCAGCAACCAGCATTCTTCAAAATATCTTCTGTGTTCAACTGAAGAAAGACACTCATTCATTCATTCATTTTCTTGCTGTCCCTTTATTAATCCTGGGTCACCACAGCAGAATCAACCGCCAACTTATCCAGCATATTTTTACGCAGCGGATGCCCTTCCAGCCGCAACCCATCTCTGGGAAACAAACACACACACACACATTCACACTCATACACTATACGGACAATTTAGCCTACCCAATTCACCTGTACCACATGTCTTTGGACTTGTGGGGGAAACCGGAAAGAAAGACACTCATAAAGGTTTAATAAAGTTAAACTATTCCTGACCTTTAATGAACTGAGGGCTAACAAATCAAGACTTGACAGTAATTAGCTCGTAGCCTAATCAGTTACATTTTTGATTCAGTGAGTGACCACTTTAACCGAACAGACTACACTTGATAATTAGTTTTTAAGTATAACTAGCTAGCTAACATTATAGCTATATACCACTTTTGGACCTGTATGGCCAGTAGAACTCTGCAAGCTTTCGGCACCACTAGTTTTATGCAAAGTGGTCAATTGTCATGAAATTTACATTTCCTTTGACATGTTTGCATTAGTTTACAAGCACAGCCTGGTGACTTCAGTTCACTTATTTAGTACTGACCAGTGTGAAAAAAGTATAAAATGGCACTGAAATGGTCTACCCATAAAAATAGGCAAAGCATACGAAGCAACATGTGAAAACAAACAAACACAGTATAAAAAGATTACATTTTGATAAAAGGAAAATAAATTGTTTTAACAATAATATTCCATAACAAAAATTTAATAAAATTCCCTGATTTTCAATGTCTGGAATCAAAATTCCATGAAATTATAAGACACGTGGGAACCCTGAATGTCATGTTAGGTTAATACTTCTTTTTTTTTTTTTTCGACAATTTTTTTAACATTTTCAACCTAACAAAACCTAACCTACCAGACGTTTGGGATCAGTAAAGGTTGATTTAAGGCTACGCACGGTGCAGCCTTCACACAGTCGCATATGTGGCTAACACCGACACTGACGGGCACCTCTCAAATAATGTAACTACACATCGCAGCGACGCATATTGCAAGCTCTGTGATTGGTCGGCTTGGTAGCTGTGATGAGTGTGGGCGGTGCTGAGAGCCCGATGGAGCGAATGCTTACAAGTGTCGAGTACTGCGAAAGAGCTCCAGATGGAACTTCTGTTTTGTGTTTACCTTATAATTATTATCAATGCCTCTGAATGAGTGAGTTTTAGCTACTTGTACATTAATGCTGAGTTCAGACTGCATGATTTTAGTCCCGATTTTTACTCGCTGACAGGTTTTGAGAAATCGCCAACAAATGCCTGAAATCACAGGCAAATCGGTGCTCGTTCACGCGAGTGACAATCACACAATATGAACTATCAGAGACGCGATCTGAGAGAATCGCCGATGAGTCGCTGATGCCCGTGAGATATTTGGGGTGCTGAATATCTGGAGCTGTCTGCGATTCAAATTCTGCCGTGTGAAATGTGTTTTGACTGAACATAACATCAGCGATTGCCTACAGCCGATGAGAGAGCAGCATTCACTAGCGTGGGTACCTGCAGGCCAGCGGGAGGTTGAGGGAGAAGTTAAAAGTGCTCATTTTCAGTTTATTCGCACCCAAGAAATGAGGGAAAATTAGTGTAAATTTGGCAGGAGCCCCCATGTGTGTTTGACTTGTCATGTGAGCAATATCAGAACCTAACCCGGTCAAAAAATAAAAAAGTTGAGGAGAAATTGCTAATTCCCTTCAAAGCCAGGTGAGCAAATATGTAATTTTTTTACCCCATTAAAGGCTTCTTTCTGGTTATGTAGTTAATAACAAAAGATAAACTACGTGTTTTTGGGTTTGAGACGTAGTTTGGACAAAGTTGTCAGCGATTCTTCCTATTTTGAAGTCATGCAGTGTGAAACATCCTGTCGCCGATTCATCTTGCAATGTAAACAAAGCAGCGACAAAACGCTAGCCCAGATAGTCATGCAGTGTGAAAACATCTGTGACACAACTACTTTGAAAATCCTGCAGTCTGAACTCTGCATAAGGTAGAGTTCAGAAAAAACAAAACACCCTGAAGAATCTCGACTCAGAGGAAGATAAAATCCTACTGCCAGCTAGCGTTTCAGAAGTGTTATTGCACAGCAATATTCACCGTGGGTCACTCGACGCAGAAGTATAAACCAGCCTTAGGACTCTTTATTTTTAAAAGAATGCTTTTCTGCTTACCAAGCCAGCATTTACTTAAACAAAATACAGCTAAAATCTCTTAGACTGAGAACTATTACTACAATTTAAAAATAGCCGTTTCTGAATTGAATGTAGTTTCAAATTTGATTTATTCCTGTGATTTAAAGGAGAAATTTGAGCATTATTACTCCAGTCTTCAGTGGTGGAAATCAGCATTAAAATCAGCCAATATGTTTGTTAAAAAAAGATCATTAAAATTTAGAATTGAAGGGCACTTACATGACCCCTTTTTTATATTTAATATAAGTCTTTTGTGTCAGCAGAATTTGTCTGTAAAGTTTTAGCTCAAAATACCCATCAGATTATTAATTATAGCTGCCTAAAGTTGTTCTATTATAGCTCTAAACAAATTTTTCCAGTTTTTTGCACTGGCCCTTTAAGAATAGTTTTCCCAGCCCACTGTTCCCGTCAGCGTGCCTCAATCTCCGCCCTCGGCTGCGTCAGACACACAGACGCAACAGGAACAGGTGTAAGAGAAGCAGATTTCACTATGTTTGTGAGAAATACAACAGTAAGAACTTTACCAAAGACTGTTTAATGTGTTTGTTAAGGAGTTGCAACGATGAGTCACGCACAATGCAGTTATAGAGTTCGTTCACGCACGCACGCGCGAGCAAATGTGAAAGGATACAGGCTAATATCCACTGCTGTATGGATTTCTGTTATGTTAATGTACACAATAAACCTGATTTAATGTCAACAAACCGAGATTGAAGTGTCTTTTTTGCTGACTCACGGCTTTGGTGATGAAGTAAATGGCTGTAGTTCATTACAAACATGCACTGTTTTAAACACGTGTTAAACTTAAACTCACTCTTGATCACATCTGATGATGATTGATGACCTTCGCGAACTGAACAGACCTTTTATTCCCGGTTGCTTTGCGCACGTCCTATCTTGTTGATATGATTATACACGTTACTACGGAGACATGTTAATACGCAGCTGTCAATCAATTCGGTGGGCGGGGGGACCGCACTGCTACGTAGAGTTGCGGTCGATCTCAAAACCGATCCAATTGGTTCACCGTTTTTATGTTGTTAAATTGAAAAAAAAGGACTGGGTGTGTTAATATCACCCCAAAATGACCGTCTATACACTATAACTACACATATGACTGTCCAAACAGCTTAAAAAGTAGATTTTTCATCAAAGGTGCCCTTTGAAACGCACCAGACGTTTTAATGGAACAAAACCCTCTCATTTGTCAAAACGTAAATGCGAAATGTCAGGTCCCCCTTAAAGAAAGATTTAAAGTGTCGAACCTGATGCGTTTCTGGGCATTTCTCCAGAAAGAAATCATCTTGTTGATCTCCAGGGCTCGTGTGGCATTCGTTCCCTCTCGTCCCGCCTGAAGCGTCCCGCTCTCCATTTTGGACAGGAAGTCTTTAGAGAACGGGCTTCCCACATTATTCTCGTTACCATCCTGTAATGATAATGAGCCGGAGTCATAAGTGATGCCTGAATGAGGCATGTGTAGAGGACAGAAATGCAGTCCTGCACCTTATGAGGGAGTTTGAAGAACCAGCATCCAGGAATGTTCACGTCATTGTACGGTCCGTTTCCATGGTGATAGGGACACTCGCTGTTCAAGCTTTTGGCTACAGAGTTTAGCTTTTTCTAAGGAGACAATAAAGCTATTATAACTAAGAAGCTCTTTACAACCTTTTCAAAGCATTTAATATGAACATTTATATTTTTAGAAATATATACACATATATATATTAATAAGAGTCATAATAAACACATTACACTTATAAATAATAAAATTTTATATATTTTACAAATTAAATAATAATGATATTAAAAATATATGACATTTAAAGGCACAGTATGTCATTTTCACCACTAGAGGGCGTGTATACATGACAAACAAAGGTGTATTTCAATGACGAGTGTAGAATCATGGGAATTGTGGTCTTTTTTATATCCTATAGAAATCCTACAGAAATCTCTGAAGCAATTACTGATAAGAGCACGGCGTGGCACGAAAGTAGCACAGCTTTTATTATGCCACAGTCCACCGCTTCTGTTTCTTACACTTGTATTCATGTGGAGAAGCAGCAGTGATGTTTTATCAGTCGCACTTTATTTTGCGACTTTTATTTTGACATTTACATGTCAACTAATTCTCATTAAACTATAAGTAGACTGTTAGGTTGGTGTTAGGGGTAGGGTTGGTGTAAGTTGACATGTACTTTCAATGTTTCTTATAGTCAGTTAAATGTCTGTTGAAGGACTGTTAAATGTCAGTATCAACAGATATTAAGCAGACGGTCTACTAATACTCAAATGGACCATCAAAATAAAGTGTTACTGTTTTATTAAACATTTTAGGCTTCTGTTATAATGCGACTATGTTCAAGCTAATAAAACACACAACATATAAAAAATGTCTTTGCCGTTTTCCTTTTTTCTGTAAAACCGAACTGGAAAAAGAGGGATTGTGACATTATTAACATGTCGATCCAGCACATGCTCTATCTCAGTAGTTAAAATTGTTCATATAACTGGATTTGAACATTCTTCCGAACATTTGTGATGAAGTACACAAGTAAGCTAAATATATAATACTATTCGAGGTTTTTTTAATATATATTTTAATGAATAATCTTACATACTGTGCCTTTAATAATTTTTGTTCAAAATCTAAATGCTGTGTTTTCTTTTTGTTTAGGATGAGGTTTAAATGAAGCCAACCGTGATCCTCTTGGATGGGGCTGCTGTACAGAGTGTTTCATCATCAAACGTCTCCAGTCGACTCACTTCTTCTACCTACAGTACACACATGCAGTAAAAACACTTAGACATAGATGAAATTAATCATTTGACGAAAATATCAGCCCTAAAAACTATTCAGTGACAGGCAAAGCTCTGACCGTCTGCCAAACAGCAGTATCCGTCAACATGAGCTCATCAGAAACAGGACTGTCTGGATACTTAGGCTGTTCCTTCCCCTTCTGTTCACAGTAGTCCTTATAGATGCTCTCAATCGCCCTGAAAATAACAACTATCAGTCTAGACACTTCATATTTATTGCCCTAATAAACACATTAGTAGTTGTATTTTACCTGTATGGACACACAGGTTCTTCAGTATCCCCTGAGATATCCAGGTTGTCTCTTCTGCCTGGGACCAGATAACCCCATCCATGCTGGTCAGTGTAATGAAGTGGAAAACCGTCCCATGTGAGGCCCATGAGTTTGGGTGTGATCCTCATCTGCAGACTGATGAGACTGGCTCCAGGACACCAGTCCTCAGCTTCAGACATCTTTACACACAGCTTACGGTACCAGCTCATACAATACACAACACAAACACACAAATTAGAGATAGTAAAAAATAAATACAAGTATTTTTGAAATTCAATTTTAATTTCTGATTAGGAAAAAAAGCAATGGACCAGAAACTGATTCTCAAATACAGTGATGTAATTTTAATTTTTTCTATATTCTGTATTCCAGGGGTTTTCCATGTGTGGAATGCACGGTTGGGCTAGGTGATATATGGTAATGTAAACTGACAGAGATTTCATTATATCTTTCAGAATAGATTTTAAAGTATTATTACTTGTCTATAAATCACCAAATGGCCTAGGACCCCAATACATTACAGATATGCTCACTGAATACAAACCTAACAGATCACTCAGATCATTAGGATCATATAAACTAGAAAATCCAAGAGTTCAGTTAAAGCAGGGTGAATCGGCTTTCAGCTATTACGCCCCTCGCTGCTGGAATCAGCTTCCAGAAATGATCAGATGTGCTCCAACATTTAGCACATTCAAATCAAGACTGAAAACACATCTGTTTAGCTGTGCCTTTACTGAATGAGCACTGTGCTACGTCCGACAGATCACACTATTGTGTCTTTCTTTTCTTTTCATTCTTTTATAACTTGTCTTAACTCATTTTAATCTGTTTTTATCTGTTTTTTTATTATTTGTTTTTATTTTCTTATTATTTCTGTTTATGTAAAGCACTTTGAATTACCACTGTGTATGAAATGAGCTATAGAAATAAACTTGCCTCGCCTTGCCTTAATAGTTTATCTGTAAAAATACGGTATTCATGTACTGCAGTACTGCTTATCTACATTACAGCAGCCAAATAATGATGGATGAATGTGATACATACATACATGCATACATACATACATGCATACATACATACATACATACATACATACATACATACATACATACAT
>CAIGQQ010034560.1:857453-873444 GCA_903798035.1 Danio albolineatus | reverse complement strand
ATACATACATACATACATACATACATACATACATACATACATACATAGTGTGATTTATTGCTGATGGGGTAACAGGAGAGCGGTTCACCTGGGATGGGCAGGTAAGTGTTGTCTCCTCTTGGGCAGGCAGCTGACCGTCTCCTTCAGTTTCTGTAAAAGCTCTCTGCGAGGGTCTGAATTTCCCTCCTCTTCTTCTAACGGAGGACCTGGATCTGAAACACCAAAATATATATATGAGCAATTCCAGCGTTATGGATGTGACATTTGCAGTAAAAACTCAAAACATAAACGCACAGAAAAGGTATATGTTAACACTATATTGAAGCATTTGTTTATTTTTTCCAAAACAAATATACACAGAATTATGGCATAAGAAAAATATCAATCTGTAAACAATTTTTATACTTTAAATAAGGGAAATAAACATGCGTTATGGATGTGACAAAAAAGTCTGGGAGTTTGCAGCATACAACATACTTTGTAGAAATTCTGTGAATTAAACTGCACAATCCAAAAGAAATAATGATAATCACAAGGATAAGTGTCGGCTCTCTATAGAACAAACATGATTGATTTTATTTTATTTGACTTTTTTGCCTTTATGGGGAAAAAATGTCATTATGGATGTGACACTTTTCCGTTATGGATGTGACAGATGTGAAATTGCTACTTGTGTGACTTTAGTAAATGAAACATAATTGTTTGAAAACACTGACCAAGACATATTTGAGTAATTCTACAGTACTATAAAATACAAGAATACACAAAAAGAATTAAAAGGGTTTAGCTATTTTAGTGACAACTTAATTTTTTTTATGGCAAGGTTGAAGTTTGACATATATACATATACACACACACATCAAAAACACAATAGCAATCATAGACTGCTTTGAAAGTTAGTATTACTGTTATCCTAATTCTCACATTTCTTCAACAGTTAACTTTCAAGCCTTGCGTGATTATTGATAAAAGAAATTGTAATAACATTTTACAATATTACATGTAATTATTTCAACATAATGTAAATATTAAATCAACATTAAATCTTAGTAAATATTAAATATAATTGAAGTAAATATTCAATCAAAATATTAGTAATTTTAAACATAACATGTTTTTATAAAATAAAATAATTAAAATGATGTATTTAAAGGAGACCTATTCTGCAAATATTACTTTTATAAAGGGTTTAAACAGTTGTGTGGCAAAAGTGTGTGAATATAAACAGCTTCTAATGGTAAAAAGTTATACTTCTTTTTTTGTTTTGTTGTTGTTTAGAATCACACTTGATAAAAACATGCGAGATCCAACATGTGTTCGTGTAATCAGAGGAGAAAGCCCCACACACTGGTGACTATAGGTCCCTCATTAACATATGAAGTTAGTCTTGTGTTTGAATCTGTCACTATGGTGACACATTGGCATTTACAGCTAGACAGTCACCAAAATGGCACAATTAGGATCAAAGCCTAAGGCCCCGTTTACACTAGTACGTTTTCGTTTTAAAACGCATAAGTTTTGCTACGGTTACGCCATCCGTCCACACTACGCCGGAGTTTTCGAGGTGCGAAAACGGAGCGTTTTAGAAACGCTGGAGAGGCCGTTTCCATTCTAAAACGCAGCCGCTGCGTCTCAGTGTGGACGTGGGAAAACGCAGACTTTCGAAAACAGAGGCGTGGCTGCTGAGATCGGCTACGTGATTGGGGCTTTGGGTCATTGCGTATTCTTCCCTTATTCGTCAAGCGCACGTGGCTATAACGTCACCGGCAGACGGAAGACCAGACTTCACTGTAAACACTGTATTTTCAAGCCATGGATGTTTTATATTCATTTGTTTCTTTAAGTAACAACTCGACCTCGTCGTCTGTCCACTAAAAGACCTCTCTTGCTTTCTTTGCCATCGCGTTCATCGTTCAACCAGCGTTTGTTGACTAACAATAACCAAACGCCGAGCGAGACACGTGCTTCCTGTTTATACTTGAAAGCGCATGCCCAGAGTGCGCTGACGGTGCACGAATGGTCACGTGATATACGTTTCTGGTGGAGTAGTGAAGACGGAGATCTTTTGAGACGCTGAGTGAAAACGCTAGTGTGGACACGGATCGTTTTCATGCTAAAACGCTGTTTTAAAACTAAAACGCACTAGTGTAAACGGGGCCTAAAAGGAGCAGTTATAAAACATTATTTGTTTGGTATTTTGAGCTGAATCTTCTCATGTCCACTCTAGGGACATCACAGAATCGTTTTACTTGTAGAAATGGGCATAATACGTCCTGTTTATTATAATTTTTTTCTTTTTATAATTGCCATTTTATTTTTTTAAGAAAAACTTTGAAACTTTCATCTTTTAAGTCAGCGACTGCTAAATCAGAACCAAACACATTTAAAAGTTCAAGCTATAAAAACACAACCATAATGAATGATGTAACAGGAAATAAAAGACGGCCTTACCCTCAGGCCAGTCTATGGCTTCACTGTCGTTTGCAGCTTCTGTTGCTTTGGCCTCCTCTTTGGCTTTCTTCTTACCTACAGGCACTTTCTTCTGTTTGAAGTCCTGAACGTCCCATTCCAAGTCCCACAGCCAGGGGTCATCTTTATACCTGCCCAGGAGAGCAATAATCATCAACTGATTGAGCTCTAAAATCAGCAGCTATTAATATTATCTAAACAAACAATGAACTGTATGGTGTTTCAAAGTGGCTACATTTCCACCATTCGTCACATGGTAATTATAAAGGTTAAGGAGGGCATGTTTACCGATCATCCTGCAATAACTGGCAGGCGTCGTCAGCCAGAATCATCAGAGATTTCTTCATCTCTCTTTGCAGCTCTTCATAGGTGGCCTGGGCGTCTTCTAAGTACCGCCTCCAGTTATGATTGACAGGAAGGTAGCACACGCCCATTTCCAGCATACCTGCAAGAGTCACTGGATGAGGACACCTGGAAAAATCAAGAGACATGAGTTTCAACTAACTTAACTAACACCATACAATCATGCATGCTTGATTATTGGTGGTTTTCCCTGATGGAAAGAGTGAAAATATGTCATTTTACTGTAGATCTTCAGTTGGCACCATTAACCCTTTAGATAAGTGTGTGCAGAAAAGGTTTCTGGCTTTTATATTAAACATAACAGCATATTACAGTTTTTGTGTGCATAAATACACTTACTACGTTTACCATGGTCTTAAAGCAGAGGCGCTTATTTTGATTTTCTCAGACCCATCAAGGTATTTGTGCAAAGGTCTCTCTTATACTCTCTCTCTCTCTCTCTCTCTCTCTTTGACACACATGCACAGTAAAAATGTTTATTGTATCTCTTCCCACCAACAATCAACAATGCATAAGTATTTGGCATCAAGGCATTTGCAATCAAAAAAAGTAAACTGGGCAAAAACATCCACCAAACATAACGAAAGGCTAATCAATTTGCCCAGAGAGCATTGTTGAGATTTTAAAAGCATTTCAAAGCATTGTCCCAAAATATTTGTGAAAATAATGTAACACATTTTTTATTTAATGCCATGTCAGCAACCAAGGCTATTTTCATGGCAATTTCAATAATATACAATTAAAAACAACAAACAAACGAATACATTAATTAAATAAGATTTTTAGTGTTAATAATACATGACAAACATTCTAAAATTGTTCCTGATGTCACTTTGCTAAAATGTCCTTAAGAGAGTTTATTTCATAAAAAAGCCTTCAGGAATCATTAAAAGCAGGACAGTTACTTGTGAAAATAAAATTAGTCACTAAAAATCATTCCATTTGCTTCAAGCTGTGACCAAATTAAGACTGGAAAAAAAGATTGCGATCTCGATTCGACCCTACACAAAGCTTATTACTATTATTACTTATTACTAGGGCCAGAAGGAATCTGCGTGCATTTTTTGCTATTTTTGCATAGAGTTTTGTTAAAAAATATTATTTTAGGAGTATCATAAATAAAACCGTAATATATGAAATAAAAATTATACCTTTTTAAATTTATTTAAAATTTACAACGCAAATCCAAATAGATCCACGTTATTTAGTGAACAAAGCAAGTCTCTCATATAATATATCTACTAAAAGACAGAAACTATTACTTTACAAACTGTACTGTAAATAAATCATGTGAATATTTTCATATTAGTCAATAATTATACTGAAATTAATTAAAAAACCTGAATAAATATAAATTTACACACATTTACACCAGTAAATAAACAGACTCAATGATGGGCAAAAAATATGTGGAAATCTGCGGAATTCTGCACGCACAGATTCTGTGTGGACCTACTTATTACTAGCTTATTACACAAATATTAATAAACTTTTCCATATCAAGTCAAAGTGCCCTACCGCTCCATAAAGAGGGGAAGCTGTTGAGTGAAGACCTCGTGAGTAGCCAAAACATCAAGAGCACAATACTGCATCAGCTCCTAAAGCACAGTAAACAGAGGAGATTTATTCATTCATGAAAACCTGTTCATGCGGTCTAGACAGTTTGTTAGTTCAGTTCATACACATATTTACTACTAAAATTATCACTTTTCCGTGACTTTTCCAGGACTTTCAAGTAAATTTCCATGACCTAATGTTTCATGTAATGTCTACGTATACGTAATAAATAATAAGAATAACAACGCATGTTCAAACTTATTACAGCACATCATAAATTATGCAACATTTAGTTTAAATGAATCTTTAGATCTATGTAAATGCATTTAGATAATGTTCACACAGCACCAATGATGTGAGAGCATGTGTTTGACCAGGGACAGAAAAGAAGTAAAGACAGCTAATCTATGCTTAAGTATACAGATATTGGTTCAACTAATTTCCATGACTTTTGCAAAATTTTGTGGATTTTTCAGTTTTTCCAAAACTTTTCCAGGCCTGGAAAATACCATGTCAAAATTCCATGACTTTTCCAGGTTTTTCATGACCATATGAACCCTGTTAGTTTGTTTTAAAAATAAAATAGCAAAGTTCTCAGTGAAACGACTCCTCAAACTAGAAAAAATAAAGGCCGGGACTTTGTTTAAAGTGAAATGATTGGATGGTTGCAGTTTGCTATCGGTTGATCTTAATGACAGAATGACCCCACCCTCGCACCGATAAACACAATCAGTGACGTCATTGACAATGGAGGGAAAGTTAATTAAACATCACAAGGGCACATTGACTTAAAAAGACACGAAAAAAAACTTTGCAAATAGAAGTGATGCTTACCTGAAAGTTTCCCCTAATATCAGACATGCTGCCCTTCACGAACAACTCCCTAGATTCTTTCATCAGAGGATCTCCTCCCACATAGAGAGTATGAACGTCAGCGAGGTTATTAATACTGCTGATATTAACCCATTCCCATGAGCCAATCTGCAGGAGAAAATACATACAATTCATTCCTGGTCTTCAAAATTGCTAATTAACTAAATTATTATTAATATTATTTCTATTATTATAAGCATTTTACATTTTATAATAGTCAAACTTCATATCGACAGTAAGTAATCCCTTGAACAAAGTAACATGAAGAGAAAAATAAAATCAGATGAAATGAAATGCATTATTTTCAAATATTTTTAATTGCAAATAATATTGCATTTTACATATGACTATTTTTATTACAAAGGTTATTATTATTGTAATAATAATAATAATAATTATTATTATTATTTGTAAATACATGTTTACAAAAGTATCTTTAAAAATACTTTTAAAACATGTAATTATGTTTGCTCTGTATGCATGTCTTTATTAGTTTGTCTTAATTTTATAATACTATAACTTTTATCAAAAAAAAGTTTATTATAATAAATGTTGTTTCTGTGCAAATTAGGGATGTGCGATAAATCAAAATCGAATCGTGATTTGAAACATTGCAACTAGCTAAATCGCAATACGATGTGATATGAAATATATGTATTGTATAATTTCCCCCACCCAGAGCAAATGCTTGACTGCGTCTGTGTGTGACAGTCTTACTAGCCAGTTGAGTGAGAAAACTTTCTTTCTGACCAATCAGAATTGCGCAACCAAACTATGCGGAACGCCCACAATAAAACAAACAAACAAACAAACAAACATGAAAGCGCGGATACGTAGGATGATGGCATCCGCCGGTTCAGAAGCACTTATAGACTAATTCATATCAAGAAAAACAGTGTGTCGGTAATACGGGAATATTTTGGTTTTAAAAAGTCACAGACCGAACAAAAACAGGTCATTTATCGCAGAATTGTTGCCACAGCACAAGAAAATACAACCATATGAGGAGTGACTTACTAAAAAGTCAATGGAAACTATTCCCAGTGATACTCAGTCTAGTAGCAAACAACAGCAAAGTACAATTTCAGAGTTGTTTACAGCTGTTACACCATCTGAAAAAACATCACAAAGGCATGGGACAATACCGTTTTCAAGGTATACCGCGGTTTGGAAAGGTCAAGGTTTTCATACCGCCAAAATTTTCTGCCATACCATTATTAAGGTAAGTGTAAGATTTTTTTATTTACTTTTTTGTTTGTTTTTTAGATGTAAACTGTAAAGACATCTGTGTTTTTGAAACAAATGAACACCACAGAAGTCAATGATTCACTTGAATTATTCAGCCTGACATGTTTAATGCCCCAAAATATTTTAAATGTTTCTTAAAATAAAATATATTGTGTTCATGGGGGACAAAGGTTTTGTTTTTTATCCAGACAAATAAAAAGAACATACTTTAGAGCAGTAAACACAATACCGTCATACCGTGAAATTTTTATCCAAGGTTATACCGTCAGAATCTTATACCGGCCTATAACTCACTACTGTTTGCCCTAGAGAACAATTATGTTTCATTTCTGCATAATTATAAACATAAATAAAACACTGAATAAAAGTCCGAGTAATTTAATATATTTTAGTGCCTTTTTTAACTAACACTCTGCATTTTAGCAGTAAGAAGCTACGATACAGAATACTGAGCTGAAGCTTGAATACAAAATTGAATCGCAAATCAAATTTAAATCACAATATCTGTTTAGAGAAATCGAAATCTAGAAATCCTCTAAAAAGTTAAATCAAATTTAATTAAATAGGTTAAATGCAATTAAGTAGGTTGGCATATTTTCACTTGGAAATACAGTACCAACTTATCCAGCTTCAATCTACATCCAGGATATCCAGATCATAGAAATAGGTAATAAAAGGTTGCCATTTTCCAAGAAAGTATCCTCCCATACCACATATATTATATTTAAATTTCTCTCTTTTTTAATTTAAGAAAAAACTTACATTCTTTAACCATGATGAAACAGAAGGTGTCTGTGGCAGTTTTACTGCTGATCTGACTGGGCATGGGACAATAACCGTTTTCAAGGTATACCGCGGTTTGGAAAGGTCAAGGTTTTAAACCTTTTCTGCTATACCGTTCCTAAGGTATGTGTAAGATTTTTTATGTACTTTTTTGTTTGTTTGTTTTTAAGACAGCAGTATCTCGAGCAGAAAAGATAACCAAAAGATGCTGTTGTAAATTGTAAAGACATCAGTGTTTTAAAAACTAATGAAGACAGCAGAAGTCAATCAATGATTAATTTGAGTTATTTAGCCTGACATCTTTACTGCTCCAAAATACTGTAAATGTTTGTCAAAATAAAATATATTGTGTTCAAAGAGGAAAAAAGTTAAAGACATTTAAGAAGAATATATTTTAGAGCAGTGATCACAATACCGCAAAACCGTGATATTTTTATTCAATAATATCATACCATCAGAATCTTATACCAGCCCATGCCCAGATCTGACAACAGCTGTGAGCTCTGCACAAACCTTAGGTCCCTCTGGCCGGCGGCCGAGGCGTTTCATGTGCGCCTTCACTTCCTGTAGGCCTTTTCTCTTGCCGTATCTGCTGGCCATCCAGAGCGAGCGCTGAAACCCTGTCAGGCCTGAGATTGCCATGTGGAGACTCATTGTGTCCAGAAAACGCATCTTGGAGCCCTAAACCGACCCAAAAGGACAAGCATGACATATCCGTTTCCCAAAAAATCAGCAAATATTATTATTTAACACTAAATTGTGCATGTTTAGATGTTTTAACAGACTTAAATAAATTCGCATTTACATTAAGTAGAGACTTACAAAAAGACTTACAATTGAGAAGGCATTCAGGGATTCAACAATACACACAAAAATTGCTAATTATACAAAGGAACTGCTCAGAGTATTAACTGCTAGAGTAAGAAAGGGAGAGTATTTGCTGTTTGTTTGTTTTTATAGAGAGAAAAGTGTTTCTACAGGTGGTTTGTCAAGCCCACTCACCTGTGTGAAGCACACTTCAAGAGTGTTTTTTTAGAGATACGAAATGATTGTAAAAATAAATATGGAATAAAATACAATTGTTCAGTGCTGATAGCTCATGGTGCACAATCTAATGCTTACAAATACAGTTTGATGAGTTAATACATGCAGAAATTGAGTACTTAAAATTTATTAGTAATTTCTGTTCGAATTATTGATCATTGTTAGGTCATATCAACTGACATAATCAATATTTTTACTTCATTTTATTGGTATTTTATCATTGAATGTTCGGTTTTAATATTTTTTTATATCCCCAGTTATTTATGCTTTCATTTTAGTTTACTTTAAGAGATCTTTATTACTTTCGAGTCTAGGTTTTTCATCAAACTTTTTAAAAATCATTATTAAAACTTAAATAGTTGTTACAATAATGCTCTATTATTACTGCTTTATTATTTCTATATATGTATTACTAATTTATATACAACATTATATTATTATACTCAATAATACAATACTATTTTATTTGTGTTAGTAATTTATTTAATAATTTGATTTACGTTTATTATTTATCAATAATTCAAATCAAACCCCATGCAGTTCTGGTGTGAACCCCAGTTTGGCACACCCTTATAACTTGTTCTGACGCCTATATTTGCTTTTAACATTATTACCACTTTCATTTTTATATGTTCAAAATTAGTTTGTTATTTTTATTATTTATAATTCATTAAAGACCAAATAAAAGAAGTCGACTATTGTTTCACTCTAATTACAAAAGTAAGAAATGAGTGTCACCTTCAGTAAGTACTGTTCTTTAATATGCGCCCGGTCAAAGCTCACATTGTGTCCGACCACGAGCCGCTCCATCCACTCGCCACCCCTCGGCTGGCTGGAGTTTGCGAGGGTCTCCAGCGGGATGAGATCAGCCAGGGTCAGATCACTAGACCAGGAGTACCGGTCCTCCACCAGCCTGTGACTGCACCACGAGTACCTCAAATACAAAAAATGAAAACAAATTAGCTTGGAATCAAAGCTCAAATATGACCTGTTAGTAGATTAGGGCTGCACAATATATTGTTTCAGCATCGATACATTCGCAACAGGCACATAGCAAGATATCCAATGTTAGGTCTGAATAGTAGTAGACCAGGAGCTTCAGAATTGTATTTAATTACCGTAATCATAAATATTTATGCATTTTCACTGAAAAAAAAAGTCATTGTCAAATTGTTCTCATAATTTTTTGAAAGTTGAAATTGTTTTAATGTGAAGGTCATTAAAACACTGAGGGGAAAAGATACAAGCACATCATTTTTAGCATCACTTTTTAGTGCTAATGATGATGTTAAAGGCAAAATGTAATTGCAATATGCAATTACAGATTAATAAACGTTGTCTACTTATAGAAAATATTAGATTTTTTCCTGACCTGTTTAACAGACCCGTATTTTAAATAGATTTTTGTTAGTTTTTTTTTTTAAATCTAACATTGAGATATTTTGTTATTCTGCATATTATATTATCAATCATCAGGAGCCAGTTAAAAAAGCGGAATGCAAATTTTTTCTAATGATCTACCAATGATGGTATAAGGATTGCCTTCTGATAAGTAAATAGAGACTGACACTCTCATTAGCATATTGAGCTGAGTAACAGTAAATACAGAACTTTGTTCAAGAATATATTAAGGGGAAAAAAATCTATTTTCAGTTTAGCATTTTCTTATTCCACCAACATTCATGTAATTTAATTATTTACCTGCCTGCACTATTCAATATTTATATATTTATTTATGCAGGAATTTGTAGACTTTTATATACATTTATTTACGGTGGCCGAGAAAGGTTAACGCGCTGCAATTTAAGAAAGCACATGCAATAACAAAAAACACCAGCAAATCAAGAAACGATCTTCATCAATTTGACAGCACACCTGTTGAAAAATTCTCAAAACACAAACAACGGAAGAAACGCGCAGCAAATTGGTCAAAACAGAAACAACGGAATTACTCATTTATTTATTTACGTATTTATTCATTGTTTTTGCAGGCTTCGTCCTCCATGGAATCGCTCTGTTTAGAAAGAACTTATCATTTTAGTTTGATTGGGATGATTCTGTAGAGGGGTGCAATCTAATAAACAAATATAAAGCATAAATAAATGCAATAAAGGAAAGTAGTTAATCGTTTACCGAGTCTAACAGTATTGAGGTAGAGTAATTGAATAATAAATCAAAAAATTATTTAATACAATCAAATGTGTGCGTCATGGTGGCACAGTGGGTAGCACAATCGCCTCACAGCTTCGCTTCGGTTTCTTCCAGGTGCTCCGGTTTCCCCCGCAGCCCAAAGACATGTGGTATAGGCGAATTGGGTAAGCTGCAAGTCCGTAGTGCATAGGTCTCAAACTCTATTCCTGGAACACTGCAGCTCTGCACAGTTTTGCTCCAATCCAATCTAAAACAGCTGATACAACTAGTCCAGGTGTTCAAGACTACTAGAGTCTAACAAGCAGGTGTGGTCGGAGCTAAACTGTGCAGAGCTGTGGCTCTCCAGGAATTGAGTTTGAGACCATTGCCATAGTGTATGTGTGTGAAAGAGTGTGTTTGGACGTAAAACATATGCTGGATGAGTTAGCAGTTCATTCCTCTGTGGTGACTCCAAATTAATAAAGAGACTAAGCCGAAAATGAATGAATGAATGAATGAACAATCAATTGTTATTAAATAAATTTACTAACAGTCCAATTTCGTATGCCTAAATGCTTTTAAAATTCTCATACACTCACAGGCCTCAAAAACACATGCAAATGATACATTATAATACAGACTCAACATTGCAAATCCTGTGATGTGACTACTGTATTGCAGATGATCACATTGCCATATTGATGCTAAAACAATATATTGTGCAGCTCTAGCTAGCAGTGTTTGGTCTAAAAAATAAAAATAAAAAAACTCACCATGCAGTAGGAGAAAGGGCCACAGCCAACGTAGGACAGTGTCCCTCTGCCATGCAGACCTCCACATCAAACACCAGGGCGTTCTCATCTGGGAAATTCACCTTAAGGCCCTCTCCATCTGCCCCATACCGAGTCCAGCCCACTTCCCAAGCCCACTCCTTGGGCATTCTAGGAATCTGTGCTTTCTGAAGCTGGTTGGCTGCTTCCAGATACGGCAGACTCTGCTTTTGGGCAAGCAATCGGAAGTGCTCGTCAATATTATTTCCGTACATTTCAGGTAATTTGAGCTGGACGTCAGGCAACAGAGACGTCTCTTTCCCCCAGAGTCCATGATGCTCCAAGTGTCTAATACTGCATTCAACATCCTCGTCTGTGTATTCCTGCGTCTGTCCTCGAAATATCTGCTCCTGCAGGTTTCTGGAGAGCATCTGGATGTTGAGGGGGTTCAGACGGGTCTGATCCGAGCCCTGCTGGGGTTTGGGTTTTGCAGAAGTGGAGCATCTTCTTACCCAGCGGCCAGTTCGTATGAAGATCTGCCACCGGTGACATGATATCAGACGCAGCATCGTATTAAAGCCTCCGATCAAACATACTCACATACTCACAGAAGATCCTGCAAAACAATAATAAAAGCGGATTTCACAGATCAATTAATAACTAAGTTTTCATTCAACTTAATTAAAATAACTACAACTACAAATATTATATAATATATATCTGCGAATTTTGAATAAATTAATTAAACATCAAAACAAAGGGTTAAATAAGCTGAAGAGAAATTAAAATGGAAGCCGACATTTTGGCAATAAATACACAACAAATGGTCAACAAACAAAGCTAATGTGAATGGAAAATTAACATTACTAAAACTAAATGTTAAAAAAGCTAATTGAAATGTCAAGGAAAGCTAAAATAATCAGTGATACAACAAAAGCACTGCTTTATTTTGAACACAAACCAATAAAAGGGCAAAAACAGCTAAACTAATAAACTACCTGACAAAAGTCTTGTTGCCTATTCAAGTTTTAGGAACAACAAATAATAACTTGACTTCTAGTTGATCATTTGGTATCAGAAGTGGCTTCTATGAAAGGCAAAGGCCTCTAGATTATGCTTATTTTACCAAAATAAAATATGATCATGCCTTGATTTTTAATTATTTAATTAGGACAATAAGGTCTGACTCTGCTTAGACAAAAGTCTTGTTACGTAACAGAAATAATAAAAAATAAAATAGATTATAAAGCCATGCTGCAGTGGAAAAAGAATTAATATTGTGTTTGACTCCCATGAGCTTGAAGGACTGCATCCATACATCTCTGCAATGACTCAAATATCTTATTAATAAAGTCATCTGGAATGACAAAGAAAGCGTTCTTGCAGGACTCCCAGAGTTCATCAAGATTTTTTGCATTCATCTTCAATGCCTCCTACATCTCAATAATGTTTATGCCTGGTGACTGGGCTGGCCAATCCTGAAGCACCTTAACCTTCGTCGCTTTCAGGAACTTTGATGTGGAGGCTGAAGTATGAGGAGGAATGCTATATCCTGCTGAAGCATTTGCCCTCTCCTGTAGTTTGTAATGTAATGGGCAGCACAAATGTCTTGATACCTCAGGCTGTCGATGTTGCAGACCACTCTGCAGATCTCTTGCACGCCCCCATACTGAATGTAACCCCAAACCGAGATTTTTCTTTCACCAAACTTGACTGATTTCTGTGAGAATCTTGAGTCCATGTGGGTTCCAGTCGGTCTTCTGCAGTATTTGTGATGATTAGGATGCAGTTCAACAGATGATTTATCAGAAAAATCTACTTTCTGCCACTTTTAAAAATGATCAACAAGTCAAGTTTTTATTTGTTGCTCTTACAAGAGGGATCGACAAGACTTTTGTAAGGTAGTGTACAACTTAAACATTGAACCAAAAACAGAATATAATAAAAAAAACTATATCCTACATTAAATTACGCATATAACAATATATTTATTTGCATTTCATAAATGCTGTTACTGCTTTTTTAGTATGAATAACTGTTTACCTGTGTTTAATTTCCTGATATAAAAGTAAAAGCACATAGCTAAGCCTATTTACTGCAGACATACGTACAATCATACCTATTGTAAATGTAAACTACTAGTCATTTACTAGTAAAACTAGTATTTCTAGTAGTAAAACCATATTTCTTATTTTATTTAACAAAACAATAACTCGTTTGTAACTGTCACACTGTAGTATCGAAACACAAACATACCTGATTAACCACCGAAGAACAAACACGACGCTGCCTGGTTGCCCATGCTGTTAAACTTACAAACCGCTAACTTTACTGTAAAGTCAACATTTAATTTCCAAACGCAACAACTGACCCAAAACAAACAGATTCAAACACACCACACGTTTACTGTCAGCGACACACGAAGAAATGACGTTACTGGTGTGCAGCTCAACTCCCTCACAGCGACATCCAGTGGTTTGTAGCCACGTGATAACCATATGTGACAATATTGTTTGTTTTTTAACGTCGGAGGATATTTTTCACAATAATAATGACGATGTCAATTTGAATAGTTAAGCGCTTATAGCGCTTGTTCGGCACTTTAGTTCGGGTCCTGCATGGGCTTGGCAAGGCCAGCATTGCTTGTTTAATATTCATGAGATGCCCTATAGGCATAGTAGGATTTTAAAAATGCATACACTTCTAATTCTGCTTTGTCAGGGCGTAGTCTAATTTATTTGTTTAGATATAATATAATGTTTCTATATCTACGATATGTTTCACGTGCTTAATGGTAAAAATAACACCGGACATATTTACCTTGCTCACATGGAGGCCTCGTGGCCTAATGGATAAGGCGTCTGACTTCGGATCAGAAGATTGCAGGTTCGAGTCCTGCCGGGGTCGAATTTTTTCTACACATATCATTTTCTGTTTATGTGCTTTAAATAATGCCGTAATACATTTACAAAACTAGAACAACATTTCATCCAAGAAGGACTTCTCATATCAACCAACAGCATTACGTTTATATGCTGAATGAAATGAATTAATGGAGCTTTTGACTTCTTCCAAAGTCAATAACACAACCAAAAAAAATCCAACGACTCAATTAAAAGGAAAATCAATGAGGCTGATTTTACACAGTCATATAAAGTTAAAAACTCGACGAATTCATATTAAATGTCCCACGCAAGTATTCTAAGTATTGTCGCACGAGGGCGCTGTCGTCATTAGAAATGAATCTCAGAGAGCGAGAGAGAGATGTGTGTGAATAATGCTATACTGAATAATAATATATTGAATAATCAAATTACATGTTGAATAATAATATGATATACCAAATAATAATATATTAAATAATCAAATTATATGTTGAATAATATAATATGATATACTGAATAATACTATAATGAATAATAAAACTATATGTTGAATAATAATAATATAATATATTATTTATATTTAATTATTATATGTATACATTTTTTTTTACACTACTACTATTTACTGTTTTTTTTATTTTACATGTATGTTTTTTGTCTTATGTAAACTTTATAAATGCTTTGGCAATACATTTGTAATATTTGTTGTGCCAATAAAGCAATTATTGAATTAAATATTATATTGAATTGAGGGGGGGGGGGGGTATCATTCCTTTTTTAAATATAATGATATTATATATTTATATTATTATATATTATAATTTTATATTGCTGCATGCCTGAGGATCAACATGAACAAACATTAGTAAAAAAACAATTGTGGCTATTTTTATATTATAAACAATATAATATTCTACATTAACAAATTATATAATATATATATATATAACTTTATATAATCTCTATAATAATAACATAACTTATGAATGTTTGTATGAGGGTGCAATCAAACAGACTAATTTAGAGTTGCAAGAAAACATTGCAAGAAAAGTTTATAACATCATATAACATAATATAAAATGAATTTTATCAAAAACCCAAACTAATTTAATCAAGAAACTTAGCTATTTTATTTGTTTTTTAGCAACAACATTTTAGCATATGCCTAGTTATAATAAGCCTTTTCACTGCATTAAAATTAATTAAGCTTATTCACTGATTACATTTTTACAGATTAATTCTATGTTAAGGTTTTAGACAACGATACTTTGGGGAAAAACTGAAGTATACAGTCAATTCAGAACAATACAGTAAATAAATTTAAACTCACAGATACCCCCTTTTATTGCTAGCTGTTTTGCTCCTAGTCTTGAACAAACAGTTCCCTCAGTGATTCAGCTAAAGATCATCATGGAATGAGTGAATGTTCCCACTTTTCTTCAGCAGATGAACAGACACCGCTGCTGTGAGCGGATGAAAGAGCCCTTGTTTCTGAAAGAGCCCCAGATTCTGGAGAGAGAAAGAGAAACATTATTATAAACCAGCTGAAGGAGTGAACAGAGGTGTATCGGGCTTTATTTTATTATATTTTAATAACATATATATATATTTTAGTGCTCTTATTAGTCTTTTTTCTTTCTTATTTGTGTATGCATTTATCAAAAAGTTAATTTGTGTGTGTTTTATATAAGGACTTTACGATTTTATCAGTGGTTTATGTAATCTGCAATGCAAAATGCTGGGTGCACATTGATTTGTGTTGGAAAAACATGAAGGAATCAAGTTAACCTATTAGTTTTTACAAGTTTAAGTTGATTAAACACAAAACAATTAACCTCAGGAATTGTGTTTGAGCTCATTTTAAATAAG
>CAIGQQ010034560.1:829558-844530 GCA_903798035.1 Danio albolineatus | reverse complement strand
ATAAATTCATGCATAAATAAAATAATAAATGAATAAATATGCAAATAAATAAATAAATGTATAAAAAAACGAGTTATTCAAAAGTATACATTATATTCTTAACCTGTATATAAATAATCATTTATAAATATCATCTGATCATGATAACAGACTCCACAGGGATTTGTATTTGACCCCAAACAATTAAATTTGATAATAATAAAAAGAAAAACGTTGGGTTAAATATAGACAAGCCCAAGGTTGTTTATTCTTTTTTAAAAATCAGTTTAGATGTTGATGTAATGAAATAAAAGTCCCTGTGCAGTCTGTTCTCTTTTATGGAGGACAAAACCTGCAAAAACAATAAATAAATAGGCAAATATGTAAATAAATTAGTAAATTAATCCATAAATTCCTGCATAAATAAAAAAATAAACATGCAAATAAATCAATAAATGTATTTAAAAATCCACAAACTCCTGCATAAATAAATGTATAAATACTAAATAGTGCAGGCAGGTGATCAATCAATAAATAAATGACACAAATTAATAAAGGTTTGAAGGGAAGCGGGCGGGATTGGGTTGGGGGAAATAAACTGTTTTATTCTCCCAACATTCGTGTTATTTATTTATTCTATTTCATACACTCTCAGAAATAAAGGTACAGGAGGTGTCGCTGTGGCGGTACCTTTTCAAAAGCTACATATTTGTACCCAAAGAGTCCATAGGGGTACCACAAGGTGCATATTAGTGCCTAAATGTAACTAAAAAGTACCTTTAAGGTACCATTACGGACCCTTCAGGTACAAATATGTTGCTTTTGAAAAGGTACTGCCCCAGCGACAGCTTCTGTACCTTTATTTCTGAGTATGCAAAAAGGGTTTTGGACAAAAAGGGTTAATATGAATATTGGGATATGGAAACTCTGACATAGCGAACATTAAACCCATGTGACCGGTCAGCTTTCTAAATTATGCTTTATTTGTTTTCTGTTGGTTACTAGGTTACCAATACTACAGTCAGCCACTCTAACAGTGTAGCACACAATGGTTTTGCTTTAAAGAAATGATTCCCCGCTCCATAAAAAGAGTTCACATATACTCGCCTTCGTGCTGTCAACAAAACAATATGTTTTAATTTCATTATATATTCCTTCGCATTCCACAGAGGAAAAAATCGGACATGAGTTTGTCAGGTTTTAGTCTCTTTCAGTCAGTATCTGCTGTCGTCTGTTGTCTTCATTTTCACCACAGAGGCTCAATTAAACTCACGGGCCTCGAGGGTTACATGCGCTTTGCATCATCTAATGAGCGGCCCTAATAAATAAACTATAAACATCTTTTCAGCACAGCTAATTTAATCAACGCGTCCGCTAATGCACATTTCTAATGATTAAATCGGAAACACCCCATATCCACACTACTGAAGATGACGCGCTGGCTTTGTCTCCGAAGAAATTGGACAACAGAATAAAATCAGACTCAAAAATGAGGTCAAGTGCCTGGCGTGAGCTTATTCTGCTGCGAGGCTCATCTCGAGGGTTTCCTCGTACTGTGATCATAAAAAGCGCGGATGGAGGAATATCTGTCTGTACTTCTATAAAGATCTTTAAGATCCGGGCTGCTTGATGGATTAGTTCTTAGCCAAAGTTGCATTAAGAGAGTAAGATTAGGCTTGACCTACATTGACTTATTTAAGACTGTGAATGGCACATGACGGATTCATTATATATTTGACATATTTCATTGGCTCCTGCTTTTGTAGTTCTGAGTAAAATGCTTTGGTTTCATTTTTTTCAAGCTACTAATGACATTTTGACCCAATTTCAAATAAAAATGTAATTAAGGAGCATTTTTTTGCATAAGATTACTAAAATACACCATTTTTAACAACCCAATACCAATGCTTTAACCTTAGAAGAGTTATGAAATCAACATTTGGTGCATTATCCCTGATTTTCTTTTTATCATCATTATGATTTTTTCAGGGTTTTTTACCTTTAATTGACAGGACAGTAGGAGAGTTTTGACAGGAAAGCAGAGTGAAAGGGAGGATCTTGAGGTGGGAATCGAACTCAGGTCATCGTGAGCACCAGAGTGTCTTGTGTTGATACACTAACCACTACGCCATTGGCACCGTCATCCCTGATTTTCAAATGAAAACTTTTGTTATTCTGACAAACTGTCATTTCTGGAGAAAAATGAGACTACCCAGCAGTCACACAACGTCATACAACTTTAAAATGAGGTTAGATTTAGGTTGTGATGTTGGGTGACCAAAACTCAAAATACGTTATTTTGATGTCCAATAATGATGTCAAATGACACTGATATTTGTCTGTTTTCAGGTTGCAGTGGTAAGTGACCAAAATCTAATCTCGAGTCAATATATTACGGCAACATCATTCATTCATTCATTCATTCATTCATTTTCTTTTTGGCTTAATCCCTTTATTAATCAAGGTCGCCACAGCGGAATGAACCACCAACTTAACCAGCATATGTTTTACACAGTGGTTGCCCTTCCAGCCACAACCTAGCACTGGAAAAACAGCCAGCATTCACACACATACAGTACGGCCAATTTAGCTTATTCAATTCACCTACCGCACATGTCTTTGGACTTGTTTGGTAAACCGGAGCAACCGGAGGAAACCCACGCCAGCAAAAAAAAAAAAAAGAAACCCAGCGGACTCAAACCAGCGACTTTCTTGCTGTGAGGTGACAGCGCTACCCACAATAACACCATGTCGCCGAAACCAACATCATATTGACGTCAAATACTGACATTTACTCATCAGGTATGGCAAACTAAAATCCACCATCTGATAGACCTCATAGTGGTAACGTCCACGCAACGTCAAGCTGTAACATCCTTAGACTTTGATATTTGGTTGTTTTTAGGTTGCGTTGGAGACCAAATTGCAACATCTGTCCAACGTTGGGTAACATCAACCTGATTTTCATTTCTACCCAAAATGCAAAGATCTACAACGTTGGGATACAACTTCAATCTGACGTCATGTTGACATCCTGTGCCTGCTGGGTATTTCTATAATTTTGAAGAAATGTTTAAAGCCTAAATTAATATAAACATTTTACTGAAGCCTATTACTAAAACAGACCATTTAATTATTCATTCATTCATTCATTTTCTTTTCGGCTTAGTCCCTTTATTAATCCGGGGTCGCCACAGCGGAATGAACCGCCAACTTATCCAGCATTTGTTTTACGCAGCGGATGCCCTTCCAGCCGCAACCCATCTCTGGGAAACACATCCATACATTCTCATTCACACACATACACTACGGACAATTTAGCCTACCCAATTCACCTGTACCGCATGTCTTTGGACTGTGGGGGAAACCGGAGCACCCGGAGGAAACCCACGCAACCACGGGGAGAACATGCAAACTCCACACAGAAATGCCAACTGGCCTAGCCGGGGATCGAACCAGCGACCTTCTTGCTGTGAGGCGAACGTGCTAACCACTCGGCCACCGTGGCGCCACCATTTAATTAAAATAAACTAAATCAAATCATTAACTCAAAATATATAAGAACTTATTTACTGTTAACCTGTAAATTTATTGTCATATTTACTGTTTACATATAACCTGTTGTCAACTGTTTATATATTTTGTTCTTTTTGTATTATAAAAAATGCACACGACAGCTTATTAATTATTAATTATAAACAAAAATATTGCTAAATTTATAGTAATATTTCACATTATCATCATTTATTTTAATACACAACATACAGTTTTAATTATACTTTACTTTATTAATGTTTAAACACTGTTAATAACTTTAGCACTTGTTCCAGTATCTCTTGTTGCTGTTCTGAGCAGATACAGTTTGACTTTAGCCCAGTTTAACAGCACACAGGCAAAGACAGATAAAGATGACAGACTTTTGCTCTTGGCTGTTGACCTAAATACAGCAGACATGATCTTGATTTAATCTTAGCAGACTGTGTTAACAGATAAAACAGATAGACACTTGTGTTCATCCGGCTCTCCATCAGAAATCTGATGATTATCTACAGCCAGACCATGAATTGATGAGCGTTTCATGGAAAAGCACAGGTTAAACACAAAATCAATACGCCAAAAATCATATTTTGACTAGGAATGAATTAAGCAGCTGATTACTGCCAATGCTTGATTACTATTACTTTATTTTAACCTCTAATTCTCCTCCAATTTTGAGACTTTTTACCATGTTTTTTGTTTTATTTTAGAGTTAAAGAGAACAAGAGAATATTTCATTTTGACTGAAATTGATAAATAAAATACATAATTTTACATGCTGAGATCTTCTTCTTGCTGTACACACATTAAACACATTAAAGAGTTAAAGTTTTATTAATATCTGCTTGATGGGTTTTAATTAGGTCGGAGGAACGTATTATTAGAGTCTGAAGGCAAAATATGCAGTACATTTAAAATTAGCATTATTATTATATTTTACATTATGCCGTTTGAGATCATCCCATTAAAATAAATCTCACTGGAAGATTACCATTCGTTTCAGAAACCATATATATCCCACTATAATTCACAGGTTTGAGGTTAGCAAGATATTTGAAAGAAAATGTTATTTTTGGGGGGCAAGGATGTGCAGTGTGTATATACTGTATACAGCCCTCAGTTCTGTTAGTTCTTTGGTGTATTGCTTATGTTTCAAGTGCATTTTATGATCATTAGCCATCATTAGCATTGAATTTTTGTTTAGTATGATAAAGTTAAAAGATTTGCTATCAATTTATGAATATTGAGGGTGATCAAGAAGTAGTTAAGTTACTTTCAGAAGAAGATAAACTGTGGTCTTTTGTGATTTTGAGAAATCTCTGACTGAGATTTTGAGAAAAAAACACAGAGGCAATACAAAATGAATACCCATGCTTCTAATGATCAGGTCATATGAAACAAAACTGTGAAAGAAACTGAACATTATTTACAACGTTACAAGCTATAATCCATCAGCTTCAGTAAATAACCCTAAACAAGATCACAACAGTTCACAAATTAACAGCAAACTATTGCTTTGAAGGAATAGTTCACACAAAAGCGAAAATTTCCTCAACATTTCCTCAAGTGGTTCTGCACTTTTATGAATTTCTGTCTTCTGCTGAAACCAAAATTATATATTTTGAAGAATATTGTGGAAAAAACAATAGCTATTAGCTATGTTTCCTATCAATGCTGATTAACTGTATGCGCAAAACTGAAATATCGCATTAAACATTTTTTGAATAAAGCACACTTTCCACCAAATTAGTCAAACAGAACAATATTATCTCATCCTGATTACTAGTGGCAGATTTTGAAAAATTCTAATGTAATGCTCTGCAGTAGGAGACGCCATTTGTGGGAGTTTTTTCTTATATAATAAATTATTTGTGCCTCAGAAGACAAAGACAGAACGCAATGAATGCACTGTGACTTCTGAAAATGCTATTTGGGGACGCAGATGCTCAAGACAGTTCTGGACGTGATAATACTGAACCACTTTGATGACACACTTTGGCTGAGGGATTTAAGAATGACCAAAACCAGCAGTGGGTGCCCAACCTGCGGTCTGTGTGGGTCCTTATGCCCCAGTATAGTGACGGGGAGTCTATACTGCTCTGTGAGTGCCGTCTTTCGGATAAGACGTTAAACCAAGGTCCTGACTCTCTGTGGTCGTTAAAAATCCCAGGATGTTCTTCGAAAAAGAGTAGGAGTTTAACCCCAGCATCCTGGCCTGATCTGCCCACTGGCCTCTGTCCATCATGGCCTCCTAACCATCCCCATATCATAATTGGCTTTATCACTCTGTCTACTCTCCACCAATCAGCTGGTGTGTGGTGTGCGGTCTGGCGCAAAATGGCTGCCGTCGCGTCATCCAGGTGGATGCTGCACACTGGTGGTGGCTGAGGAGATCCCCCCATTGTGTAAAGCGCTTTGAGTGCCCAGAAAAGCGCTATATAAATGTAAGGAATTATTATTATTATTAAAACAACATTCCAGATGTTTTACAATGTGGTATGTATTTTTCTTATCGAATGATTACAGGATTTTTTTGATGCACAAAATTTATTTAGAATTTATTTGTTAAATCTGTTTCCATCGTAGCTTAAGCACATTTTTTCTAATCAGATAAAAAGTTTGTTTTACTCAGTTGTGCTCATATGTTTTATATGCAAAGTTACGTTTATGTCTAAATTTATGTGCATACTTATGTGCAACATTTTTTTAATGTGATATTGTAAAATAAGCATAAAAGGGTGGATGGAAACAAACATCCCTTGTAAAGTGACATCCCTTGGTTAAAAAAAATGAATAAAAAATAAAATACAATGGAAATCAATGGCTGTTCTTCAGTAAATCTTCCTTTACATTCAGCAGAAGAAAGAAACTCAAACAGGTTTGGAACAAGTGTGGGATAAGTCATTTTTAAGACAGATTTTTCGATTTTGGGTGAACTACCCATTTAAAATTGTAATCCAAATATGCTGCAATTCATCTCAACTTTATCCTCAACCACAACACAACAACACTCATGTGAGGTAAAGTAGAATTGCTGAAGCTCAAAAAATAAATACATCAATAAAGTCATGACTCATGAGTGTCCATGAAGAAGTTAATCCATTAATCTCACAACTACAAAGCCTCTCTATTTTCCATCAGCCACTTTCATATGTTTATCACCATATTGGTGTGTTATCAGCGCTGTTTTTGTGCCTCTTTGCGAATTTGAGGTGTGTTTGTTGTTGGCTGGATTCTGCCTCTGATGTCTTTATGACCTTCATTACGACACATGCAAATGACGAGGCCGAGAGCATTTCCATCATCAGCAGACAGGGGCGTCTTTACTGGATCTGCAAACACTGAGATCTTTACTTCAGTTCAAGCTCATTCAGTAACACTGCAGCTGCACTCATATATTGCTTCTTACACTGACAGGACAGTAAATGATATTTAGAGGAGGTAAAAAAGCATTTGAATACAAAAGTAAGAATTCAATAAATAATTTAGCAAATTGCTGCACATGGAAAAAGTATTTGTTTATACAGAATATATTTCTGATTATGATCACTTTATTATAACATTGTCAGAATATAAGAGTCCTTAATTTTTCATTTACTTTTATTTAGGATAATATATTTTTTTACATGTTTGTTTATTTTATTATACTTTGATTTGATAAATAAACTGTCTCTTTATTTGTATTTTATCATTATTTAATTTCTGCTCTCTGGATTCTTGTTCAATATTTTGTATATCCAGTGTGTAAAGCTCTGTGCGCCATAAATCTGTAAGTAAATGTTGAAATGAATGCAATAACAAAAATATATTATAAAAAGATAAGTGTATTTGTGTATTTCCTTAAAGGTAAATAATGTCATTTAATATTTTATTACATCAGTAGTAACTTTCCTAAAAAAATCAGACTTAATTTATGATTTTATTTAGTATTTTTATTGTATATTATTCCTCCAAACATATTTTTCATTACAATATAATATTATATTACAAATTTAATATGCATACATCAAAATGTATATAACATGTCCTATATTCCCCTACTATTCCTCAATTCCCCTACTGTGCAATAAACATGTGAAATACTTTCTCATAAGCACAGCACCTTAAAACTTGTATATTTATAACAAATCTGTAGATACAATTCATAACCCAGAGCTCTTTTCTCTAATTGCATCTATGTCTAATGTTTGTCGCCTTGCCTCATATTTATTTTCGTGTTGACACTTGTCATTTTAGACAAAACAAACTGTATGTGTGTAGCACACATAGTAATAAAAAATCCAACAATATATATATATAACTATATATATATATATATATATATATATATATATATATATATATATATTTATTTATTTATTTATTTATTTACTCAAAATTCACCACACAATACCCCATAATGACAATGTGAGAACAGATTTGCTGAAATTGTTGGAAATTTATAAAAAATAATAAAAACCTGAAAAGTCACATGTACATCAGTATTCACAGCCTTTGCTCAATACTTTGTTGAAGCATTTTTGGCAGCGATTACAGCCTCAAGTCTTTTTGAATATGATGCCGCAAGCTTGGCACACCTGTCTTTGGCCATTCCTTTTTTTTGACCATTCCTCTTTGCAGTACCTCTCAAGCTCAAGCTCAGGTTGGATGGGAAGTGGCGGTGTACAGCCATTTTCAGATCTCACCAGAGATGTTCAATAGGATTTAGGTCTGGGCTCTGGCTGGGCCACTCAAATTTCTTTTTTTAATATTTATATTATTATTTATTTTTAATAAATTTGTAACAATTTCAAAAAATCTTTTCTCACATTGTCATTATGGGGTATTTTGTGTATAATTTTGAGTAAATAAATGAATTTAATCCATTTTGGAATAAGGCTGTAACATAAAGAAATTTGGAAAAAGTTAAGCACTATGAATACTTTCCAGATGCACGGTGTGTGTATATATACATTATATCATTAAATGTTTATCATATTTGTAGTTAATTTTATTATACTTTGATTTTTTTGAATTAACTGTGTTTTTATTTCTTATAAATAACTTAATACTAAGTTAACAGTATAATAAAATAACAGTGTTTTATGAATTATGAAAAAAAAGTAATTCCCAAAATCCTCTCTATAAAACCTGCCAAAAATAAAACAAGAATTCAAACCCAACTTCATCCAGACTTTTGTGCTAGAAATGTATGCAAATCAGCGCATACTTAATTAAATGAGGCCTCATTTGCATATTTAAACCTAACATTTGCAAAAACTTCTATCACAAAGACACGTTTGCGATTTACCATGTAATCAATCAACTGAAGAAGTACGTTATGAACTATTAGCTGACCTGCGGTGTGTCACATTAGCGCGCGACATACAAACACACTTCACGCATCTTCAGACTCAGACTCAGACACACTACATGCGAGCTAATGAAGATGATCAGGTGCCGTCTGTAAACACACACACACACACACATTAACACAAAGGCTGAAGGATCTGCATAAGCGTCTGCTGGCGTCTGGTTCTCACCCTGCCCCCTCGCTCTCACACACGCACTCACAATGATGGGAACGGGAGCTCGTCCTGAAGCAGGGGGCCTCCATTGAGTCCAGCGGGACAGAATATTAATGGCCGACAGCACGTTCTGTTCATTAAAGCCACGCTCTCTGCTGCAGCTGCCGGCGCTCCTCGTACCAGCCGAACCCTCGACCCGCTGCCAGCCTGAGACACGCATTCAGACACACTGCAGGTGAACACACTTTCAAATCAAACTCATACCTTCACCACACTTGTCCAGTTGATCAATTACATTAAGACTATTGCATAAAGAGGTTTAATTTTGTATTACAAGTTTTTTTAAAATGTTAGGTTTTGATATGAAAACGAGGCATTATGTCATTAAATATGCGCTAATTTGAATATCTTTTCAAGCACACAAAATTTGAACGCTGGATGAAATCGTCAGGTTTAAAATTGTTGTTTTTTGCACATATTAAAGTCAAAGGTTTTTACAGAAGGGATTTTGTATCCATTAATACGAAAACACTACCAGAATTATTAATTTTATTATTATTATTATTATATATGAATAAAGCTGTAGTTTGGTGTACGAGCTGCTAATGTGGAGATTTACAGTTCAGTGCAAGTGAAAAAAATATATTTTTGACAAAACTGCCTTTAAATATGCATTGTAACTAAAATCTACTGACAAACTTGATACAAATTGATAAAGTGCAATGAAAGAAACACTTAATAAAAGTATTTTGGATGTTTTTTGTACAGTAAAAACTGATCAAAACTGATTAAAAGTCAAGCCCAAAATGTCAATATTAAACGGGGTTTTTGCTTGCAGTGTTGATCGATTAAATTAAATGTTTTTTGTATTACAAGTTTTCAAAAATGTTAGTTTTAGATATGCAAATGAGGCACTGTATCATTAAATATGCGCTAATTTGAATATTTTTTCAAGCACACAAAAATTTGAACGCTGGATGAAATCGTCAGGTTTAAAATGTTTTTTTTGCACATATTAAAGTCAAAGGTTTTGACATAATGGATTTTTATATCACTAAATACAAAAACACTGCTGCAATTATTATTATTATTATTGTTATTATTATTATTATTATTATTATTATTATCATTAGTAGTAGTAGTAGTAGTAGTATTATTATTATTATTATTAGATATGAACAAAAATGTAGCTTGCTGTCTGAGCTGCTAAGGTGAATATTTTTAAGTTCAGTGCCAGAGAAAAAATATATTTTTGACAAAACAGCCTTTAAATATGCATTGTAATTGAAATCTAGTGACATAATTTGTACAAATTGATGAAGTGCATTGAAAGAAACACTTAATAGCGTATTTTGGAGGTTTTCTGAACAATAAAAAATGATCGAAACACTTATAATTAAAAGTCAAGCCCAAAATGTCAAAACTGAGAGGTCTTACTGCTGATCGATTACATAAATGTTTTTTTTTTTTTTGTATTACAAGTTTTTAAAAATCTTATGTTCAGATATGCAAATGAGGCTTTCTATCATTAAATATGCACTAATTTGCATATTTTTTAAGCACACCAAAGTTTGAATGCTGAATGAAATTGTCAGGTTAAAAATGTGTGGGGTTTTTTGCACATAAAGTCAAAGGTTTTAGGGATTTTTTAAAATCTCTTTTCATAGAGTTATAATTCAGAATCTTTTTTAGATATAAACAAAAATACTTTTAAGAGCTGCTAAAGTAAAGATTTATGGTTAAGCGTAAAATATATATATATTTTTTTTTACCAAACAGCCTTTAAATATGCATTGTAATTGAAATCTACTGGCAAAATTTGAACAAATTGATAAAGTGTAATAAAAGAAACACTTAAAAGCGTATTTTACAGTTTTCCTGTACAATAAAAACTGATCAAAACACTTTATTAAAAGTCAAAGCCAAAATATCAGAATTGAGAGGTGTTACTGCCAGCAGATTTTTGAGTTTAATGATGTGTTGTAAAGTAATGTAAAATACTGTATGTATTTTCAGGCTGCTTTTAGGTTCATGTTATATATGATTAACCCAGCTACAGTTAGTCAGTTTTTGTACTGTCATTATAACCAGGTAGAAAATTTACTGAAAAAAAAATCTGTGTAAAAATTACTTTTTCTTTTTTTTAAACAGAAAGTGCAAGTAAATATCATACTTAATAACAAAAAAAGTTTTTTTTAGGTTCAAATTAGTTAATGGGATATTGTTAAAAAGCAATGTAAAATAGCATTTATTTTGTATATTATTTATATATTTTATGTGAAAAGGCATTCTTAAATATCATTATTCAAGTGTTCCAATTATTCCAGCTAAATGTAGAACATCTACACCGAACAAAAAGTGTAACTTTTACACTTTTATTAAAGAAAAGGCTGGTAAATTTCACAATTAAAAGCAAAGAACAGGCTTTTTTAGGTTATAAGAATGTATATGAGACACTTATATGAATGCAGGTTCGATTGTCAAATATTAAGTCTATTTTTGATTAATGTTATGTTTGACTAATGCTTTTTGTACCGTACTAATATTCCAGTTATCAAAATCTGGAAAACAAAAAGGTCTACTGCAATGCATCTGCAGCAAAAACACTTTACGAAAAGCCAAAAAGCCCAAAATCTGACCGTTCTGGCTGAATAATTAGCCACCAGCATGAAAATGACCTGTTAACTTCTAAAAACGTAAAAAGCTCAGTACATCTCAGTGAATACAGCAGGGTCTGTGTCTCAGAGAATGCTGGGATATGATGTGTGTGTGTGTGTGTTTAAACAGGCCAGCAGAGCTCCGTCTCATTCACTGTATATGTGTGTCAAGAGGATCTCAGCTTAGCGCCGCTCATTAGCAGCCCTGCTTTGCTTATTTTCTCCTTTTCATCCACCAGCTCTCGTTCGTTATCCGTCCTCAGCCACAAACTATGAGCTTTAAGGAAAGATTTGAATTGTAAATAAGGCCGCTATAGAAGTACACTCCTCTTTTTGTGGGGAATGTAAAGGACAAAAACAAGAGTGCAACACCATCCTTCACGTCTATAGGGGCATCAGACTGAATATTGATGATTTTACTGCAGGATCCAGAAAAAGAGAAGTCGAAAGAATGAACAATTAGTGATATAATTGTTTGATAATTAACATTTTTATTATTAAAATTTAAATAAATGTATTATATATAACTTTAGTGAACATAAAATGACAAAATAAGGGGGAAATAATGTACAAATACAGTGCTCAGCATTATAAATATTTATATTTTTATCCACTTCTCATTAAATATACACTGTAAAACATAATATGATCGATTAGTCATGACAGCAAATCTTTTTAGTCCACTGTAACTTATTAAACTAAGTTAATCATGTTTTAACTTAATTAACTTAGTTACGCAAGCTGTTTTAAGTCAGTTTAACATAATATAAGTTCAATGGACCCATAAGGTTAATTTGATTCAGCTTAAAATTTAAGCAACCAGGATTTTTTACGTGTATGTTAGAGCATTTAAACAAAACTGATTTTTTAAATAAATCTATTTATTAAAATATTGTTTTAGTCACCAAATATCTTCACAAATAGAAAAATAATACATTTATTTACACAAAATATTACAAACTATTTTTTTTGCAATTTAATTTTTTTTCTTTAATATTTTTCCCTAACACATCATTTTGGGTTACTAATTTTTGGACTCTTATAATAGATTATTTTGTTAGATTAGCTCTAGATTTGGGTTCAGTACTGACTAATCTAAAGTATATGCACAAATATAATATTCCAAAGCATCCTGTAGAGCATATTCATTTAAAAGAGACATTTCTGAGGGGTTTATACAAATGAGGATTGTATAATGTTCCATTGTTATTTAGTTTAATAGATTATTTTTTTATGTTCAAATTAATAATGTCGTTCTGAATTCTTGTAAAAATGCTATATTTTGGTTGTGAGTTTAAATTTATATTATTATTATTATTAATTTATTTTTTATTTTGACCCAAATAGACTTTAGTATAGACTTAAAAAGAAACATTAATAGGAAATTTCAGAATAATATGACTTTATAATACCCTTAAAATGTGCTGTTATCTTTGACTTTCATAAACAAAATGTATATATCATGCATATAATATACACTGTAAACAAAAATACTGGGTTCAACATGTTTTGTGTTGGGAGAACATTATCAAAATTAATTTATATAGATTTTTTACTAATTTAAGTGGACTGAACATAAAACAATTACGTTGCCCCAACAAAATCTCAAGAATTGTGTTATTTTAACTTGTTTTATATGCGTAGTTTGAACAAGCAACAAAAAATATTTATTAGTGTGTATATAAATGTATATAATGTGTAAAATAATATCTATATAAGATATGTAATGTGCTTAAAACAGAATATTATTAAATTGTGCAATTAAGTAAATATATATTATGTCTTTTGTGTAATATAGATATAAATATATATTCTTTTATTATTATTATTATTATTGTTGTTATTATTATTATTATTGTATATGTTATTTATATTTGATTTTATTATATTATAAATACAAATGCAAATATATACAACATATTCTTCATATTTTAAACAATGCTAATTTTGAATAAATAATAAAATACAAAATAAATGATATATATTAGTCATTGTTATAAGAATCATCACACGATCATAAGCACACATACAAAAAACTGCAAAAACATTTTTACATACACCCCAAAACAATTATGAAGGACAAGGAGATGTCCATAATTATACAGTTTTTGTCACCGAGTCTAAATGTTGCCCTTAACGAACACACTGATATCTGTGTTAATATATGAGCGAGACACAGAGCAGCTTTAACAAAGAAAGATGGCAGCCGGTGCTCCAGTCGCTGCCAGTTCATTTATTTTCTTCACTAAACCCCCCGTTCCTCGTCAAAACCCTCCGCTAATTAGTCTAGATAGATCAGATCAGCTCGAGCAGAGGGGGGCAAATGAAGAGGGCGATAATGATAATACACACACACACACTCATGTACACACTCACACACACACTCTCACACGGGCACAAATAAAGACTATGGTGCAGCTCACCTCATGTGCCAGTCCAGCCATCTTAGCTCCTGGTGTGAAGATCTCCGTCAAGATGGCCTCCCGGAGCTGCGTGAGGGTTTGTGGCGCCGCTGGCACTGGCGCTGGCACACTGCACAGATGGCACCAGGACTCTGGGTGGTAAAGGGAAGGATCTGGGATCCTCCAAGAGTCTCTCTGTGTTTCTTTGATGGCGGCGCCTTTAGACACTGCTGAAAATATGAACTCATAATTATCAGAGAACTTCCCTGTTAATTGATTACATTTTTTTGCTGTATTACAAAATATGCTAATTAAGTAGGCACTAATTTGCATATTTTTCTAGCACACAAATATTATTTTAGATTTTTTTGTTTCATATTAGAATCACTAGAAAGCACTGCAAACAGCCAGGGGGAAAGCAATCTAAATTAGTTGAGTCTGAGTAAGATGTTTTTAATTAGGCATAATTTTGTATGACAGTCTCTCTCTATAAAATCCTTCAAAATACATAGATAAATATAAAGCTATGAATAAAACTGTGTAGTTTTTATATGTAAAACTTGCTGAAGTGAAGATTTATGACTCAATGCATGAAAAAAGAAATCTTTTTGAGAAAGCAGCCTTTAAAATGTGCATTGTATTAAAATCTACAAACACAAATTGATGAAGTGTGGCAAAAGAAATTGTGTATTTTGGATGTTTTCGTTAGATTAGACTGACAAAAACACACAAAAGCCCAAAATGTCCAAATTTACAACACTGTCTTAATGTTTTGTGGCATATTGTGGATGGAGATTAGACTCTGTGTGAAAGGTGAGTGGAGAGAATAACACACACACACGCAGAGAGAGAGAGAGAGAGAGAGAGAGAGAGAGAGAGAGAGAGAGAGA